>CM067375.1:5201582-5214082 GCA_034401795.1 Chaetoderma sp. LZ-2023a | reverse complement strand
CTACCAAAAGCTTTTGGAGATGGATGGATAGACAGATGAATGGAGGGAATTGCAATATCCCAGCAGTCTTATTTTACACAGATCACCAAATTTTTCTCTTTGTAAAATCCATGTTAGTAAATCCATCAGCCTACTTAGCAGGAGAAAGTCTCTGATTTTTTTAAGCCATTGTCCGCTCACCTGAAAAAAATAGGAACAATAAGTTAGAAATAGGCAAATTCTAAGAGTTATATTAAGACTTTAACAATCAAATTTGTTCATGAAAATTTCCATTTTCTCATAGACAATGCCCATATGCAGACCAAGAGCCAGTCATTCCAGTGATGATTTTCAAAAATAATGTTACTTTGGTCGGAAAATTTACATTTTCCTAGACAACTGCAGCAGTTTTGGTTTGACTCAAATGTTAGATGGTTAACAATATACATGTATGGCGCGGGGTCATAGGGATATACTGGTAAGCACTATGACCCGACTACGGCTGTTATGGTCATACACTGCTCTCAGATTTTAGTGCAGAAATGAATAATATAATAAATTTTGGGCATATATAGTCCAAAAAGGGAGTATGACTACTAGTTACTGGATTAACCTTTTCAATCGACAGGAGCAAATAATAAATTTGTTACAAATGCTTCAAAATTCTGTTGAATATTTTGAAACTAATTTGACTGGAAGCTGGCTAAGGCAGCACCAGCTTCAAACTGGATTCAAAATATTCAACATCTTACCTTTATAATGACGTGAAAACGTGAAATTCTGGAATTTCAGGCTCAAATGTGATAATTGTTTTTGATTTTGGGCACACTTCCATGATAGTGCAAGTTTGTTTCAGGGCCCCGGTTCTCTATATCTTTGATCAGAGGACACTGGCTACACAGGAAATGGTGATAGAATGTTTGTAACAAGGGCAATAGTGAAATATTTGTTTTCTAAGAAATAATTAGTAAGTTCCAATCATCAATGATTATTAGTCAATGTGATGTTACTTCCAAGTTTTCAGTTACTCAATGACTAATATAACAGAGAAAGTTATAGATTGTGGTAAGAGAGCAGCAGAACCAATAAAATATAAATCCATTTTGTTTACCTCAGATCACGAAATAGCAATAAGGTTTTAGATAAACAAACCGATAATCTCAATCATCGATGCATGTCTTTGTTTGCAATTTCCGAGAAAACTTACTCTTCAAATTACCGGCATTAATTAGGCCAAGTTGAGATGCGGAAGCTGGCAAATATATCGGCATCCCACTTCCCGATTAGCAATATGGTTAATCTAGTCATATGTCTACTTTTTATTTTGTGGTGTACAAGAAATATGCATAGATTGACATATTTGAACACACAACTATTTTGCAAAACAGCTGATCGTGTCGCCATCTTGCCGGAAAAATTAATATTAATGAATTCCTGACCAATCAGACGCGTCAATCTTATAGTACGTGATACGGTGTTGCCAATAACGGTTAATGAGCTTGGTACTCGTATATTAGATACGGGTAAGAGTCTACAAATTTCTCACGATTCCCATTGGAGACACCGCTACGAAAAAATGTCTGATGCTATAGAATCTTAGTGTAAAACATTCGCGTTTGCTTCTTAGATGGCTGATTGCAACCAGCAATGCTACATAGCATAAAATTTGCCATTTATTCATTGTCAACACTGAGAAACCCTGGTATTTGTTCTGTTATGTGTAAAGGAATTATTCAACATTGAATGAGGCCTCCCCAAAATCGGAACCAGAATTTTGAGAAATTTTACGGTAACATGGCATAATATAAATGTCATTTTCACATCTTATCGGATGAAAATCTTGACTAAACTTTGATATCTGTTAGTTTTAATACCATTGTGATTAAATTTATCAATGGCATTCGTGAAATTAAAAAGAAATTCGATAAATTTTGCAAAAAAAAGACCAATGTATTGATCCTACAAGGGGTGTTCATTTTTAGAGGCACGTTGACCAACTAAAATATATTTTATTCATACAAAATTTACACGTACTAAAAGGAATTTTATGCCCTTTCTAATGATATATAGTTTTATATATAGTGGTCTGTTACTTTGCCAAAAATAGTTAATATAGTTGGCATGGTAGCACTGCGCCTCTATCACGCCACTACCATGTCTAGGCTAGGGTCCTAAGCAAGTTTCAAGCTTTTGACTGTAGGGTTTCTATCACTTCTTTGTAAATTCTTGGTATGGCTCATGAGAGTTAAGAGCTGGCTAACAAATGACCAACTGGAGCATCCAATATTTACAAAATATATGTACATCAGGACATTGCATGATGGGTAAATTGGTCAGAAATCAACAAGTATCTCATATCTCGTGCAAATGTTTCTCTAGTTATTAGGACAAGAACTTTAATGTCAGTAACATTTTAAATTGGTCACCAAAATAGGTCACTAACGAAATTCTTTTGGGAGTCACAAGATGATGTTAATTTATGATTCGATGATCTTAATTTCATCAGTCTTAACAAATTAACCCTTTAATGGTCAAATTTGGTCAAGAAAATTTAAATAGCTGCCTATTGAATGTTCATTTACAGGCCAAGAGAATACAATTTTTGAAATTTATCACTGGAAGGACTGGCTCAGTTATCGAGCCAGTCATTCCAGTGGTAAATTTTCAAAAATATACTTTCTTGGCTTGTAAATAAACATTCCACAAGACCATTACAGAGGCTGGTCTTGGCCGGCATGACTATTAAATGGTTAATGGTGATACTTAGTTTACAAAATTTTATAATAAGGAAAAATTAGTTACCTCTCCGGGATGTAGAAATTGTTTGAGTGTAGCTTTCGTGACCATCTCGGTCACTTCTTCAGTACTAACTGACGGTCGCTGGCAACGTCACTCTGGCCAGATCTTGTGGTGTCACATGACGGCATGGACTGGTAGACTGCTGGTATACGGTAGCCCTCATCTCTGTTTATGGTTGATGCTTGTAGATTTCTATGGCCTCTTGGAAAATAACACGTTTTTTTTAATTCGCAATTCGCTCTTAATCTACATGGAAGGCGTAAATGGGAAATATTGTGTGAAAGTGAAGCGGAACATTTTTGAGGATATCAATGGAACGAGACCAATTGTGTTTGATATGGATCAGGGGGAATTCACGGAGAATCGTGTTGTGAATTGTACAGCATCATCAGGCGGAATTGTTCATCTGAAAAGAGGGTATGACAGGGAATAATTTATCTGGTATCGCATCTCAATTTGCTACACATATTTAGCGAGTTGCTATATATTCTGCAACACGCATAGCTGTATCTGCTATGCAAAATTTGTACACGATTGCAATTTATCATTGATTTTCTTGAATTCTATCATTAGCCCTTTCAACGACAAATCCCTGAAAAAATAAATTCTTTACAATGTAAAGCATATTCTGTTGAATATTTTTCAAATTAATATGACTTGAAGCCATTGTTTCCTAAGGCAGCAATGGCTTCCAGTCACATTAATTTCAAAATATTCAGCAGCTATCCTGCTCTGAGATTGAGATACAGGGAACGTGTCAGTGAAAGAGTTAATTGCTATATATTTTGGCAGACAACTATGCAATTTATAATTTGCATATCAATATATGCTATGCAAATATCAAATTCTAAATTATGCCCTGCCATATGCTATAGCTTTAACCTAGTCACACCTACACTAGCATCTCAAAGTTAGGTGAGAGTGAAAGATGTCTCTAATGCACATCGTGTGGACCATCGAAGAGTGGTCACTAAAAACAGGTGGTCAATTAAGCACTTTAATGGAGCTTTCCAGTTTATTGATCTATCATATGATGTCATAATCAACTACGTGATGTGTATGCTGATGTCATTATCAATTACATCATAAACGACATACATAAGGTTGTCACGAACGCATAATTGATGACGTGTTGCCGCCACTTGTTAGATGACGACACAATCAAATATGTCACTTGTTAGCTGATGTCACAATTAAATGATCAAGACTGGTCATGAAACTTGTAACAGCTACAGCTCCCATTCAAATTTCTTTTAAAATATTCAACATACCCTTGAAATTGTGATTCTGTGAAGTCAGTGTTCAGTGTTGAGATCAATTTAAATGCGCATGTAATGTGGGCGGAGCTTAGCTAGAAATGGGCGTGCTCTAGCTAGAAATGAATCCCTCCCTTTAACCCTTGATTTGTTCAAGAAAATTTCAATATTTTCAAAGAAAATGTCAATTTGCAGACCAAGAGAAGAGTATTTTTGAAAGTTTAGCACTGGAATGACTGGCTCGGTTATCGAGCCAGTCATTCCAGTGGTAAATTTTCAAAAATACTCTTCTCTTGGTCTGCAAATTGACATTTCTGAATACCACAAGCCGTTTTTGGCTGATATGAGTGTTAAAGGGTTAGTCTGAATTATTGTAGCCCTATGTTTCTATAGATACGCAATGGTTGTCAGCGGTAACAGTTTTGTTAATCCTGGAGCTGAATTTGATGTCATTGTTTATGCAGTCTTTGATAAGGTGAGTCCTTCACCGTCGTGTGGTAGACTTTAGAATTTATATCTAGAAATTTAATTGGTCAATCTCTTCAATAGCCATCTTAGATGTACAAATTTGTCCAGTAAATTGTTTAAAATTATACTAAGCATTTTCGTCTTTGTCGATTTCAACCAGACATGAGTTAATTAGGACCAAAACAGGATTGTCAATTTTTTTGCTCTACTATATTTGACTTAGAAAAATGTTCACGAAGTTGACTACTCATTATATAGTACTGGGTCAATTCAATCAAACTTGGCTTTCCAAATATGACAGCTGATTGGCTTGAAAGTTAGATATGAGTACTTTTATTTCATCCATTGCTGGGACAAGAGAGTGAATGCATTTATAAGGGTTGGGGTGGAGTTGCATTTCTTTTTTGCAGTTTCGAATAACATATAAGGGAGATAACTCCATCAGCATAATAGTATAGATCAAGGGATATAACTCTAACACACCTATTTAGCAAATCATATGCTAGGTACATGTATGTATTGAAGATAAATATAATGTGCAAACTGTCTGAATATTCTAACTAGAACATTATATAGTATGTTTTAGGATAATCTTGATTTAATATTTTGAAAGTGATTTAACTGATTACTTATTTTTGGAATTGCATAACCTGTTTTAGTAGCTAAATTTGTTTCTCAAAATCAAAATGTTTGCTTATAGCCATATATTTGCATGCCAAGAAAATTTGATCATTTCATTGGTAAATTTTCAAAAACAGTGTTCTCTTGTCATGCAAATGGACATTTCACACACCCACTGTAGAGGCAGGTCTGGCCGGCTTTGTCATGAATGGGTTAATAGTTAATATTTTTCACAAAATACTTTTATATTGGCCCTGCAATTTGACATCCTTCAAGCCTGTTTTGGTGGCTTGATAATTTAAGGGTTGTTTATCCAGGACATCTCTCCATCAAATAAAAAAATATGTGAACTCTGATATTTAAATATTTCAATTTCAGAACAACCATAAGCTGCTACTGGACAGCTGTTGATTATGATGAAACTAATTTTATTGGAAACTTTTGGTGTCTGTCAATATAGTTTCAAAAAAAATTTCAGAATATATATCGATAAATTTCCTGTATCTCATCTCCGGGCAAACAAACAGGAAAATGGCTGAATAATTTGAAATTAATATAACTAGAAGGTATTGCTACCTACGGCGTCCAGACATATTAATTTTAAAATATTCAAAAGAATGTGTACACATTGTAAAGAATTTACTTCTACTCTTTATGAATAAAGCATTTTTTCTTTCAGAATAAACTTCCAATAAATATGTCTCACAACTACTGGGGAACTTCAGACATGGGTTCAGCCAGATCTCGAGTATCCGACTTCTTCATCGACCCGCTAAAATCTGTATCAAACATTTCACCATTCTATTCATCCGACCCAGTCTTGAATCATTCTGCCATTCTGGTGATGCGTAACTCCATAGCATATTTCTTAGATAAAGATGGGTTTGTCGGCGGAAAACTACAACAATCGCTAGCTATACCAATGGATACGAGTTTGAAAGTGAAACGGAACATTTGGGTTCTGCATGGGAAAAGGTTGAGAATTGAATCTGGTGCACACCTACAGTTTTGGAAATCAACAGGTATTTTTGCTGAAGGTAAGATGATATTTTTGCTACTAGTAATACTCTGACTTGAGACAAAAACAACAAAACATTTTAAGACTAACTTTGTTTATTTTGATGAGCTTTCGCAAATAAACGTGCTTCATCAACACCAGTCATTGTCAAAATAAACTAAGTTAGTGTTAACTGTCTAACTGCTGCAAGCCACTAGACAATAATTTCAAATTTCAATGGTTAATAGCTCTGGGCATGTTGAATATTTTGAAAACAATTTGACTGAAAGTTGTTGGTGGCTAAGTCACCAACAACTTTCAGTCAAATTCTTTTCAAAATATTCAGCATATTCAGAGTTAAACGACATGGAAAATGTAGTCTGCAGTAATTCGGCAGGCAGACAGTTCTAATAGTACTACCTTTGAATCAGTGTGTTTATTGTCTGGTCACGAGATAGTGATAATGTCTAGTGATGAATGTCAATGTGCCATTTACCCCATTTTAACACGTTGAACCATGAATTCCAAGAATCTCAATTTATCCAAAGTAATACAGATTAAGCTGTTGACTATTTTGAAACTAATTTGACTGGAGACTGTTACTACGTATTACAGGAACAGATCCCAGTCAAATTAGTTTCAAAATATTCAAGAGAATATGTATTGGAACTTTGTCAGAGACATACATTATTCAAACACCTGTGATGGAGCTACGCCATTTTTGTAACAGGCCTGTGCCATTTTGCTTGTGACGTCAGCTAAGAAGTGATCTGTATTTTATTATGATACTCTAATATAGAGATAATAAAAACATCTGCATTTCTTCTCCTGCTTCAAGTACCACTTACTCTTCAGATACTAGGCTTGCGTGATTATATGATTAAATCAAAAATTGTGATTATCTTTTAAATCGTGAATTTATATGATTTAATAACTAAATAATTGAATAACTGTGAATAATTTGTTCTTCATAAAATATTGCAGAACCTGTCTTTTTCTTACTCTTTAATGAAAATTTACATTTTGCTCAGTGAATATATGTCCATTTACAAGACAAGAGAAGACTATTTTTGACAATGTATCACTGGAATGACTGGCTCGAGAATTGAGCCAGGTATTCATGTTATACCTTTTCAAAAGTAGTCTTCTCATGGCCCGCAAATGGACATTTCTCCTTTGATCAATACTTACCATTCTATTACTTCTGATACAAGCTATCTTGGATAGCTGGCCCTAGGACTCTAGACTTAGTAAGCTTTACCAGCTCCTGGAACCGCATACCCGGTTCCCAACAACCGAGTACCCGTTTGACATGAAGCTCATTCTTGTTTGCATAGCAACAAGAGCTACATGCTTTTTGCAGTTGGAAGTGTCTTAGTAATTTTTTCTGTGATTGTGATAGCTTAGTGTTCGCTCTCTAAGGATTATTTGGATTACCATGGAAGGAGCCGCTGATATCCAGGTTCTATATTTCCATGTTATTCCATAGTTAAAAGACGTGGGTCTTCAAAATTTTGTCTGTGTCGCATGTTCCAATTTCTGACCCCGAATCTGGGACATGTGTTAACAACAAAATATGCCAGATTGGTCGCCTTCCTTTAACCCCAACAGGCGATCGGCAGATATGAAATAAGATGTTGGCTATATGATGTTTTAACACGAAAATCGGCTGACGTCATTCTCCGTATGATCCGAGGGGGGTGATGTCACACCCGCGTTGTCTCAGATTTTTATGTGAAGAAAATGTTTTATTAATTCATGCATCTGATTCTGGGTGCTGCATACTGTATTGTTACCAGAAAAACTTTGGAATTTTCAAGTTTTGCGTGTTATCACGATCTGTTTGCAATGATCAGTGGTTTCAAAATTCTTGATTAAGATGTGTGGTCTGCAGTTTTACCGTGTTTTACAGCAGTTGGTTTCATTTTGTTGTTTCTTCACATATCGTTTTGGCCTTCATTAGGAGTATAATTTATATTGATTAGTAAATATACCCCGAATGCTATGCGATATGGTTCCTGGTTCTGTTTATACATGCTTCAGGATCAGTATCTGGGTGTATCTTGCCCGCTTCGTTCTTGTCGTTATAATCAATGCAATCTTTGCTGTAACGTTGCGGGGTGGGGTGCTGGAGGGTTACAATTAATTTATGGTCAAATTATTTGAAAATTATTTGTCTGCTTTCCATTCCTGTTCGTTCCGCTTGCTTATTGTAGGTTTGTGCTTATTTATAGGCCAAGTCAACCCCGCCATCATGTGACGAGTGCCATAAGTTCGTGAAGGTCATGTTCAAGGACCATGTCTGCTTTAGGTGTACAAAATGTAATCTTGATAATAGGTGTGACATTTGTGCAGTGTGGTCGTCCGATATGATGGTCAAGTTCCTTTCCCAGAAGGACTTGGCAGGGTCTGACGTGGGGTCAAGCGGTGCAAAATTAAATCGTGGAGCGTCCGTTTTGGCCCCTGGGGGCGCTCCACATCTCCAGTGGTCGCGGAGATGGCACCTCCGGCGTGGTTTGGACTTGCTATGCAAGGCTTCTTGCATAGCGTCCTTCCTATGCTGGTGTCATCCCTGCTACCGAAAGTTGTAGGGCAGTCTCTTCCCGTGCTTGGTACGGACCCTGTCCTTGGACAGGGTTCTAGACTGGCCACCGAGGGAGCCATCTCGTATGGCTCCCTGGCAGTCCCATTGGGCTCTGGCCTGATGGGTTCTGTCTCTCTGCGGCCACCTCCGGGTGGTCCAGTAGTGGTGGCCGGTCCGTCAGGCATGGGAGCCGTTCGCCAGGATGGCTCCAATGCTTCCTCGTCTAGTGACGACTTTGGAGTCTGAAGATGAGGAGGCCAAGGAGGAGAGATTGCTGCGGCCTGAGATGCTGCGGGTGGAGAGCATGGAGGTCGATTCCATCCTGGACGGAACCGCCCTCCATCTGTCAGACCTGGCGCAAGCCAGTGCAGCGGCTCCACCCGTGGTTGAGGTCACTCCGGTACCGGGCACCGGTCCCGTGCTGGTTGGTTTGCCACCAACCGACATGGTGACGGGTGTGGCTGGCCGGGCGTGGTATGCGCCTATCTCGCCTGGTCCAGCGGTCAGGCATGGGGTGCCGTTGGCACCCGTGTATGGCCACGGTTCCTCAACTGCTACAGGCCCGCACGGTTTTCTGTGCAGCCCTACTCCATGGACTGGTGTTTTCCATGGGGTGGTGGCGGAACCGTGTGGTACCGGAGTTCCTGGCATATCAGCAATGGCTCCTAGCCGGGAGGCTGTTGCTGGTAGGGCCGTGAGCACGTCAACGCATGACGTGTTCACGGGAGTGTCCTCATCGGAAACAGACTGGTCTGAGGCTCTGGCTTGGCTGGCCAGGGTGGACCCGTCTGTGGTTTCGACCATGACCGAAGAGGATGCACCCTGTCCATCGGTTGCATCGATTAGGACGGGGATCTTGCCCGCAGCCCAGATCCAGTTTATTGGACTGGATCCTAGGTTTATGGAGTTGTTAGATACTATTTATAGCAATCAGCTCCTGACCAAGGGCCAGCTCCCTGCAGCCTCCAGGGAGGTGCAGGCGAGATGTCATATCCCATGGGGGGAATACGACAAATGTGGTGTTGTACCAGCGGTCACTGAGGATGATCGCTGGGTGCTGGGAGTCCAGAGTGCTGGAGTGGGTAGCCCTGCTCCGGCGCTGGTGGACAAGTCCCAGGTGCACCATGATGAAGTCCTGTCCCTATGCAATGAGGGGGTGAGGGCAGCAATGAGTGCTGTCAATCACTCTTATTGCCTTCTTCAGTTGGTGTGGGCTGAAGCGGGGGCAGGCCACCCTATGACACCTGTGGCGCTATCGTGTGTGAATGACGGCCTGTTGCTGTCTATGGACACATTGGCAAGGGTGCAGGCGCGAGTGACAAAGTCTAGGAGACAGATGGTCCTTTACCATATGCGTCCGGCTACCGCCGTTAGGGAGTGTCTTCTTGGGACGCCCCTTACTGGCCCTAGAATCTTTGGTGACCAAGCGCAGGCCATCTTAGAAGACACTGCTTACATTGCGCAGAATTTGTTAGCAGTGAATCTGCAGCTGGAACTAGTGCGACAGGTGCACGCACTAGGGGCTGTGGCCAAGCCGCTAACCGGGCAACCTTCTAAGCAGCAGAAGAAGCATAAAAGCAAGGCGAAAGCGAAGCCCAGTGCTGCTTCTGCTTCTAATGGGTCTTCTCAGCCGCCTCCAGTGAAGAAGGCCAAGAAGGTTGTGGAGGCTCCTACCCACCCCAATGTTGCCACTGATCGCCCGAGAGGCAGGAAGGGCAAAGGGAAGGGTAAATCCTCAAAGGGCGGAAAGAAGGGAGCTGATCGTACTAGGGGGTACGAAGGCTCCCTTCGTATCTGCCTGGATCGCACCTGTGCGACAGGAACAGTGGTGTCAGTTAGACCAGTCAAGCCAAGACCGAAATGGTTCTTTCTCTCTCGTCAACAGAGGTGGGGGTGGGGGGTGAGTGGATCGCGAGCCAGACACCCGCGTTAGGCATCAATGCATCTATAGTGGGTGGAAGGCTCATGCGTTTCGTCGAGGCTTGGCGAGCTGTGACGTCAGACAGTCTGGTCTTAGGATGGTTATCCCAGGTGTACATGCCGGAGTGGTGCGATTTTCAACCACAAAATCTGTCTGTGGCACCAGTCTGGACTCCTGTACCAAGGGAGCCAGACAAGTTAGAAGCCATTCAAAACGAAATGTCAGGTTTGCTTCTGAAGGGAGCAATAAAACCAGAACATTCCAGGCTTCTATTTAAACATGTTCCTTGTCCCCAAGAGCACAGGGGGTGGAGACCCGTTCTCAATCTCAGGCCATTGAATTGGTTTATCCATACTCCGAGGTCGGTAATGGCAGGATTGAGGAAGGGAATGTGGTGAGTATCGATCGATCTGAAAGATGCATATTTCCACATTCCAATGCACGGGAGTTGTCACAGGTTTCTGAGACTTGCATTTCAGAATCAGGTGTGTGAGTTTGTAAGTCCTCCCATTTGGCCTGTCAACAGCTCCACAGGTTTTCACCTGAGTGGTCCTTGCGGTGACAGCGTTTCTCAGGAGAGAACGTGGCACTTCACACCTCCATAGACAATTGGCTTATCAAGGCAGACACGCCAACCAAGTTAGAAGTGGATACTGCTCTTTCTACTTCGAATAATACTTACCAGATGTACTATTATGACAATGTCTATTATCTAGTCTAGCTCAAAATAAACAATTAAAACTCTGCACTCTCCTGGTCCTGCCTATACTGTGTCCGGGAATACCATAGCCGCAGGTACCGAGCACATTATTGGCACATTATTCTAAAATGGTAGCCATTGTTGGAGTCGCTCAGTACCTGATAACTTGTTAGTCTTAATCCGGGTACTCGGTTATTTTCTCTTGCGACTCAGTTCCTTCTAAGATGGATGCGCCCTTATCTAAGATGGTGGCGCCCATGACTTTTGTTTCGCTTGGCTTCGCGTATCTATGCACTCTGTTTATGCCGTTTTTTTAGCTCTCGCTTCATTGTCAAGGGTGTTTGTAGCGATCAGCATTTAATTCTTGGCTGTATTAACGTTATTTAACTTCCAAGTTGTGTTTATTAAATTTCACTTAAAAAAGTTTCAAATATTTCCTGCCTAAGGCTTGATTATCATTAATTTAAGAGAAAGTTAATGTTTCTAAGTAATTCAATTTTACTATCAAGTCAATTGTGCATGTTGCTCGTCATCTTTGTCATGTGCAGCGTTTTAATTCTTCTTTGTGTTCGCAGAAAGCCAAGAACCAGGACATGTTGTTTCACAAATGCAACAGGTTCATGAAGCGCAAGTACTCGGGCCATCATTGTGTGGCTTGCGCTAAGTGTAAGATTGGAAGTCCGTGTGATGTGTGCGCCAAGTGGTCGTCAGAAATGGTGGCGGAATTCGATCGTGATCGACGTGCGCACCTGGAGAGGATCCCGAGGGACAAGGCGGCCAAGCTGGATCAGGCGTCGCTGAGAGGGCTGGAAGGTCGTCTGAATGATCCCATGGACGTATGGGCGGCCCAGTTCAAGGCAATGTTCGAGTCATTGCAGTCCACGGTCCCGACGATGCAGGCTGGTGCAGGGCAACCTTTAGGTGGTCCGGCTAGTTCTGCGGAGGGACGAGCACCTGTCCCTTCTCTGACCTTGGCTCAAGAGCCGACGGCGGAGGAGGAAGATCTTCTTCTGATGGAAGATTCTGGCATGCCGGATATCTCGTTGACGGCTATGCCTAGTACATCCCAGGGGTCTCCCTTGGGTGTGCCAAGCGGATGGTGATGTCGACGTTCCGTCGGGCATTTTCCATCCAGGTTTCATGCAACCCGCGTTGTCGGTGGCGCCGTGTTTTGT
>CM067375.1:5186082-5201082 GCA_034401795.1 Chaetoderma sp. LZ-2023a | reverse complement strand
GAATCAGCACCAAATTTACAGAGATTAATACATGTACCAGATTAACTACAGTACAGCTCAGAAATAACTTGTTTCCATTTAGAAAAATAAAATGTACTGTTGAATATTTTGCACTTAATCGAACATTTTGTCTGATTGGAAGTCATTTCTGCCTTAGATCGCAATAACTTCCAATTGTTATAAACAGCAATGGCTTCTGAATCACCGTACGTCCAAAGTATTCAACAGAACATTTCTTACATTGTGTGACGGGACACGATCAAGTCCACTATGAACTATGTCTTGACCACATCCGCGTGCACGATGACTGATGAGGAATCTACACAACATTAAACAGGAGTAGAACTTTGGCTTGGGTTAATAGAAGCTTACTCTCTGCATATATACCTTGAAATATGTAGCCACATGAGACATGAAATAGATTGTGTGATCTATTTTGTATGCGCTAACCTCGAGTTTAGGCAAGACATACTATGTGGTGTCATAATATGTGTAAAATGTCTGAATGACAATGGCAATATAAAACATGAGAACCTGTAATCATGTTATAATGATTATTAGAACAACACATATGACGTAAATCAAAGACAGATAAGGACAAAAAGCAATAATATTGGTTTTAGATATTCTAGTAAAGTATATCTGATTTGTAGCCTATATTTGGTTATTTTAAGGACAAAACATACTATGATATATATCTTGAGTTCTTATACACACTAGTACTTTGCTTAGTTAGTCTAACTTGATGATTGTTATGTCTATAATAGAATATGATAGTTTCATATGGATCCAGGTAGGCTTGCACGATATTGTCCTAGGCGGTATCGCGATATATTGTGGTGAAAAAATTGCGATATTTCGATATATCATACAGCCTATTTTAAGGTATATGAATTCATGGGGTGAATTGGTCTTGGGTTGAGTTGGACTGCATGGTGTGGGTTATGTAGCCGTATCGGTTTTGCTCCGAGTTTTCATATCAGATTTAGCCGGATGACTTCTAATTGGTAAATTTCAAAAAAACTTGAAATCCAGTCGCCAAGATGCTTAAACTAAGACCGATCGTTAATAACACGAAAATAGGACACAATTAATAATTTCTTGCCGCCTTACCCATTGGCTTAATGTAATCCATCATTGCGGGAGTAAAATTATTATATTGGACAACCTAAATATTGTGTACTCTGTTAAAATCATCGTTTATTACATGAAAATGAATCCTAAAATTTGGCATTTCATCTGGTCTTTGTAAAAATATACAAATCACGTGATATTAGGAATGTACTTTAGATCCATGGACATCTAATGTTTAGATCTGCTCCGAATTTACCGAGTACCCGGTTAATAATAATAGTTAGCCTTCAGAAACATCTCGGATAGTTCACCTTGCTTGCTAAAGCATGTATATCATCTCATTTAGCTATCACATTTGTGAACGCACCACCTCTCGCCTCCAAAAACAGGAGAGCGAGCAATATCACGTGATTTAGTTATTCCTGCGCCGTCATTTAATGTCAAATTTTGGATTAATTTTGATTTTATAAACCATGCTTATTACAAAACAGGCAATATTTATAGCTTCCCACGTAATAATTTCACTCCCGCGATCATGGTTTTGAGGTATACAGTAAGGCAGCAAGAAATTATACCGGTAAATTGCGTTGAATTTTTGTATTGATGTCGTCTTTTAAAGTAATTTTAGAGAATGAACTTCAACTTTTGTTACCTATTCCTAGTATAATCCCACCCCTTTCTCAGAGATGTTGGTTTGGAAATAAATTGAACAGCCTGCCGTAATAGACACCTATGCTACAAATAGACAGAATACAGCATGACAGTAAAATTTTGGCGATATTTGGATTTTTTTTAAATCACATCGTAAAAAATCGTGGCTGGGAAAAAAAATCGCAATTTTCGATAATATCAGATAATCGTGCAAGCCTAGATCCAGGAAACATATAGGAACGAGTTTGTAACAGTTTAAGATGATCGCGAAAGCACGAATTGTTCCAGGGTCGAAATTAATAATTATCCCCCTTTGCTTTGGGTAATTATCACATCGAGAAGCCTCCCGAGAACGTACTGGAATATTTCGCGCACGAGGGTTGGTTAAAAACAGCAGTCGAAGTTCTCCCTGAGGGAGCTCCCTGTGCTATGTTCAAATAACGAAAATACGGTCTTTAAATACTGCCCTCACTGAATATTCAAGTTGATAATTTGTCGCCACTGAGATAATTCGATGATACGAATGTTTATATAGTTGTCACACAGCATAAAACACGTAGATTCACGTTTTTGGCGATTGATATAGTTTCTTAGTAGTCCCCGACTACGAGGCGACATAAACTGTCACTTATATCCTCCAAACTCCACACTCTTCTTCTTTTGATGTAGGTCACATCTCATACGTCATTCCAAATGTTGCAAACACAATATATAAATGTTCCGTATTATTAGGCCTATATCAGATGCAGCTAAATAACCAGGCTACAGTTTTAAATAATATATAGGCTTAATTATGATTAGCAATAATACATGTATACATTTAATACTTGGAACCATGTTACACATGTTTCTGTTTTTGTCTTGGAAGCATTTTAGCCTTTTTGTGAGCTGTACTGTATTGCTGTCTGAGTCTATGTAGTTACCTCAAGAAATGTACAACCCACATCAAAATTTCCTGAGGATGATCACTGGAACCACCGACCCCCACCCTACACACACCCCCCACCCCCTCTCGATGGGTGGGAGAGGTACTGCAGAACCTCAAAGTTATCGAGAGTGTGGGGATTTGCATTGGCATGGCACTGACTGCCGATTCTAATATAAACATACAATAAAACAATGTCTCAATTATTATTTTAGGCGCTTCTTTTGTGGGTTGTGATGATAGCAGTATTTCGGACGATAGCCAGCCAAGCAACGATGCATCATTAAATTTGTGTGGCTGTTCAAAGAGAAATGGCTCATCCCACTGTCAGCTTCATCCATCAATCAAGGTAATGGTTAACACTATGGCACTTGAAATATTAACCCTTTAACCCTCGAATTTGTTCAAGAAAAGCTTAATTTTCTCATAGAAAATGTCTATTTGCAGATAAAGAGAAGACTGTTTTTAAAAATTTACCACTGGAATGACTGACTCTGTAATCGAGCCAGTCATTCCAGTGGAAAATTTTCTAAAATAGTCTTCTTGGTCTGCAAATGGACATTTCTCAAGAACACTGCAGAAGCTGTTTTTGGCGGATATGAGTTAAAGGATTAAGATAGCTTAATATAGGAGAGCTGGTGCATATTTTGAAAATAATTGGAGTGGAACAAGTTGCTGCCATAGGCAGTAAGCCAACAACAGCTCCCAGTCAAATTAGTTATCCCCTAGTTTTGGAAGACAATTTGGATCATGCTGGCCCACCCATGTGCATGACTACATGTGCGCATGCATGTGCATGTAAACTATGGGTGTGATCCAGAAGAAATCCAGAGAATCTGAAACAAATCCAGAAAATCCTAAGAAAATCGGCCAAATCTAAAAACTGTTTACAATGTGACAAGAATTGGTGGGTGAGGCTCTGCAATCTGCCATTGCTCATGATACTGTTGTACTATAGATTATAAGCTTTCTAATGTGATAAATTTTCCTAATTTTACTGTAATTTACTAATGGTCTTGTTAATTGTAGGCACGTTATATAATCATGAAGGATTTATCATTAAGTATGACCGATGATCACGACCCCATGATCCGTCTCTTTGGCTGCCCTCTGACTCATACAATCAATGATCATGTGACCTATATCACTCGGGATATCTCTGTAAGTTAGCAAATTTAATTTAGATTATTTCAGTTTTAAAGATATTGTTTAAATTCTTGAGGCCTATGGATGAATAACCACAAAGAACAACAACATCTCAGTGAGTCCTGTTTAAGATAATTAAGTGGAAAGTCAGTCAGCTGAGTATATGAATGCAAATGACTGTGGATGGCATGCTATAGATGCTATCATGGTAGCTTGTTTCTGGTAGAGACTAACCAGTCTCCCGCACTGTCAGAACTACTTGATTTTATATGTTGTAGTTGTACATGTAGAAAGCATAGTGTGAACTGTAGTACTGTTTGGCCAAAATGTCGAGGCACAGGATTTCTAGTTTATCTATCAATCATAAGACATAAGTAACTACATGACATGTATGATGATGTCATAATCAATGCTGTCATGAATGACGTATATAAGTAACTACATGACATGTATGATGATGTCATAATCAATGCTGTAAAATGACGTATATAAGTTTATCACGAATGCTTAATTGATGATGAACTAAGCATTGTTTTACGAATTGTATGTCTATACTATTTAATAAAGATGATGTTGACTATTTTGAAACTAATCTGACTTGGCACTGCTGCCATAGGCAGCAACAGCACCCAGTCAAATTAGTTTCAAAATATTCAACAGCTTACTAGTACAGTTTTCTGGAAATTGGTAGTCAGGGAGTTCAGGGATCGATCGATCGATCCCAACACAGGCAAAGTATGTGTGGAGGTTGGCTAAAGATGGATGGGGGCATAGCTAAAACTGGATGCCTCCATTCTGAGACTCGCTTTAACTAATGATAGAGATGATGCCATGTTCTCTGATTAGTACTGCATTCATATGAGGAAATCACCTCACTAGGCTTGTTGAAAGCTGTTTTTTTCATCGATTTTAAGGCGACCGATTATCGATATGAGTGCTTAAATATAGTGGTCATATTGTGTTTATGCAAATGTTACCTTGTCATCCAATCAAATAGCCATGTATTGTAAATTATTCCTTGTCCTCATAAACCCCCATTCTAGGAGTTTAACAAGGACTCCAATATGTTACCGAAAGCAGATATATAACACATTTCTTATAAATGGCATCCATTTTAGAATTATGCAAATTACATGTAGTCACAGTTCCACCACAGATACATGTAGCTTTTAGGACTTTTAGTATGTATTTATGGAGACCTTACAGAAATGTGTTATGCAAAAAAAAAGTATGTTGCAATTAGTTGGAGGGTAAGTTCTATTGTGGCTACAGTGGACAGCAAAAAAATATCAAAGCTTTGAAATTTTCTCTTAATTCTTTTGCCGCCTTATTCAGACAAAGCAAAATCAATTATGAATGGACAGCAGACTGGGTCAGCCATTCAGAAGCATGTTAGAGGCAGAATGAATATGTGCATAGCTGCATATAAACAGCTAGTAATTATGCTCCCAAAGAAAAATAGAGGCGGTAACGAGCAGAGCTGGTGACCCTGGGATCATGTCTCCGTTCAGCCAACTGATGATCGCTGGAAGCATAGGCAATCTCCTTCCCTCCTCGTTACCTCTCCACCCAGGAGTATAAATGGGTACCAGTGTAAAAAGCGGGGGAAGTTACCAATAATAGACTGAAATAAAAGTAGCCTAGAATGGCGTTAATGGGACCTGGAATCAGGGATTCGATAGATGCTGATCAAACCGATAACAGAAATTTGATCATGGACGTAATTCAATATGGATTATGATTTTAGTGAACATGGATTGATCAGTTAATTCTTCGCTCTATTACATTGTATTTGGCACCAGGTCAAAAAGCATTGTGTGATTTAATTGGTAAGTATAACACGAGTAGTATAACAAAAGACCTGTAGACGTTATTGCTTAGCTTGACGTCTATCAAGTCCCTGATTCCAGTTCACATTCATGCCATATCTATGCCAGTTTTATAAATTTCAGTATTGTATTGGTAACTACCCCAGCTTTTGCATAGGTAGCAATGTTTACACCTGGTGGGGAGAGGCAAGAAATGAAGGAGATTGCCCATGTTTCCAATGACTGCGTAATAACGCACAGCTATGGTGGGAACCTGGTTTTCCAGTTAAGTAGTCCTGGGTGCTATAGCCACTACACCAAGCCAGCGCCTCTAGCCTACGGGTCCATCTTCATTATTACCCAATGGAGGAATCCAGGTTTAGCTATGCTCCACCCATCTTTAGCTAAGCTCCACCCACACTTTTGTCATGTTGGGATCGATTGATCTCTGAACTCCCTGACTATCAATTTTCAGAAAACAATGCGGGTAAGCTATTGAATATTTTGAAACTAGGCAGCAACAGCACCCAGTCAAATTAGTTTCAAAGTATTCAACAGCATGTTTATTAAATAGTAAAGACATACAATTTGTACAACAATGTTTAGTCCGACATCAATTAAGTGTTCGTGACAAACTTAGCTACATTATTTACGATGTCATCATACATCGCGTAGTTGATTATGATGTCATGATTGATGGATAAACTGAAAAGGTCCATTTCTAAAGTATTTGGAGCCAATGGGGGGAAAAGATCCCTTATAACGCCGATTGCTGGGCTGATACTGGGGGAAATACTGGCCCATTAACCTGTGTTATCAGCGATATATTTCTTCAGTAGCACAACTGTCATTTAAACGTACTTCCATTTTGAGGTACATGTAGTACTGTTATTTTTTATTGATTTCAGAATGAGGACATTGTACATGAACCCTGTGGTCATAAGCAGATCTGTTTACGTTTGGCCGAGTGGTCAGCTGACCATCACGGCCAGTGTCCAGATTATCATCAAAGAATGCTGGCATTGTTGTCCAAGGTACAGTCATACCACCTGCTTTCGAAACTACATGACTTTTGGAGTCACGACATTGGCACCTTCGACTGATGAACTACTGTTGAATATTGTCAACTATCTTCCAGTCAAGCACAACATTTTCAGATTAGATTGACAATATTGAAGGCAATGGAGGGATGCATTTCTAGCAGTCCTCAGTCAAATTAGTTTCAAAATATTCAACAGTTTATATGTATAGTTACCTTGAAAATTTAGATTCCGGGAATTCAAGTTTCAAAGTTTCAAATCAAATATGTGTTAAAAATTGGGTGGGGCTTATCTAGAAATGGGCGGAGCATCGCATGAGATGAATCCCTCTATTAATCTTCAGGATTTTATTGAATATTTTCATATTTTTCCATTCTTTTGCAGGTCGTCTATTAGTGAAAGGCAAGCCTGGATTAGAAGTCAGATTTTCTGGCCTTGAAGCGGCATTCAGGGAAGATAATCAGTGGTTAGGTTTGCGTGTCGAGCATTCGGTTGGTAGGTCATCATGAGAGTGAGAGAGTGGTGTTGGATGGACTCATGTATAGTAGTATGAAATTGATAAGATATCATTTATGGAAACAACTTTCACACACATTTACCAAATATACAACTTTTGTATTTCATATTTTCTCCTAGAAATTGAGGCGCTTGCATGAAACATTATTTAACCATTTAACCCTCGTATCAGCCGAAAACAGCTTTGGCAGTGGTCTTGGAAAGTGTCCATTTGCAGACCAGGAGGTTATTTTTGAAAATTTACCAATGGAATGACTGGTTCGATAACCGAGCCAGTCATTCCAGTTATAAACTTTCAAAATTAGTTTTCTCTTTGTCTGCAAAGGGGCATTTTGTATGATAATATTAAAATTTTCTTGAAGAAATTTAAGGGTTAAAGGGTTAAATATGTGTTGTTGAACTACTACCATGCAGTGTTGTTCATGACATCTAACTTTTAGAAGTCCCAGGGACACCACACCAGAAATCTGGGCATTCCAAACTGAAATCTGGAGATCCCAAACTGAAAATCTGGTGTTCCACTGAAGTTTTTCTCATCAAAGCTAAAATTATAATGTATCAAGGACTCACAACTGTGAATTATGAGGGGCCCATCCTAGATTGTGTGGGCATTCTGTGCAAACCCCTATAAAACCGATAACTATTTAATAATCATACAGTATTTTCAGGGGTTCTATCGGACTTTTCACATCAAGAGTATACTTACCTCCCTAATACTTTTGATATTGCTAAATATCGGCTTTCACTCAATAAACACTCAGATTAAAACAGTTAGGTGCCCCTACTGGGCAGGGAGTCAGAGTGTAGTCTGGCGGATGCCAGCCCCACCACCGCGCATGCGCAGACTAGCACTTCCTCTTTGCTAATTTATTGGCAGAGAGTCTACACATGTTTTTGTGCTAGAGCTTTTCTAAACTCTTCAAAGTTTTTTGGACTGTTATTTAGAAGTATTATCCCTGATAAAGATGGCAGAGAGAGTGACTTCGCCACAGGAGGGCCTAGGACCTTTAAATCAGGTGACTTCTAGTAAAATTAGCGAGTTTTTTCCCGGAGTAATGTGTTTCCGGGACTCGCGTTTACCGTGATAAGCGCCTTGTTTAGAGGTTTATTTCAACTAGGTGCTATATAATACTAATCTCTCTTTGTGTTTATGTCCACAGGTCTATGGGACAATATGTAATGGACATCACATCAGCAGAGGGTTTGTTTCTCTCCACCATGGTTCCATTTCCTACTAATACTGTTAGGTTATCTAACCAAAAAATTTTATGTCCAGTGAGTTGGAGGCCTAGTATAAAGGTCTTCTCACTTTGCCCTCTTGATCCAATTCCTTCCCCTATAAGGTGGAGAGAGTTAAGAGGCGTTCAGTTTGTGGAGTGCTCCAGTTCATCACGGATGGTTTGTCTATACAAAGTGTCAGGTATTTAATTTTTGATATGAGGTAATGTTAATTATTAGAGAGGAAAGGGAGATAATTAACAGTATTTGCCATTGTTATCAGTATATATCTGATGGTTGTGTAGTCGAAATGTCCAGTCTGCACATGTTCTGGTTAGAGATACAATTCGTCCTTGCACTTGGATGTTTGTTGGGGATCGATTTTTTCCTGTCATAGGATTAATGACGTCATAATCAGCCTTGCTCTTTATTAACAATTAAAGTTTGTCCAAAGCTGGTTTTCTGATGAATATTGATCGTTATGATCATTTCCTTCTCTGGAGTTGGTTGAGTTCTTAGCTTAACTAGATTGCTCATACTCCTCGTCCTTTGCCCTGTTTCAGAGACCGTGTTGTGCGTCCTGTGGACGGTTTTTGAAGGACAAGTTTGTGCCTCATCTCTGTTATCAGTGTAGCCCCTGTGGTCCCTTGCTTAATTGCGAGATATGTAAGCACTGGGGGGGGGGGGGCGAGCTAATGTCCGAATTCTTGTGCTTACAGGCGAAGGACAAGGTGGTGGAGGAGGAGAAGAAAAAGAAGCAGAAAAGCGAGAGTGTGAGTAAGAAGGGTAAGAGGAAGGCCTCGTCCGCGGTGGACATGGAGGCCTTCCGGACCGAGATGTTGGGAGAGATGAGGAGGACAATAAAGGATTTGGTTCCAGAGTTGCCTCGTGGCATGCTTCCTGGACCAAATCCTTTGCCGTCCTCATCATCGGCTTCGGAGCAGGTAATCCCCACCTCTGAATCACTTTTCCTTAGTACGCTTCCGTTCGAAGATTCAGAGGTGGCCCCATTAGAGGGGGCGTTCCACGACCCTGGCAGCAGGCTTAGTGCCGCGCCGAGGGGTCGTGGACGGCTGTCGCTGGAACCCGCGGGCTGCTCATCAGTCCAGGGGTATCCGCACGCCGTGGGTGCCAGTACCTCGTATGGCACCTTCCCTGGCCAGTCCGGGTTAGCTTTCTTTGCTGACTCGGAGTCTAATCTGTCTGGCCAGGAGGAAGAGGATTACCTGTTGGGGTCGCCGTCTGAGGACGTGGCCATGGATTATGACGTTTGTGCACCCCTCGCGGGGAATACAGGCGACTTATTCCACGGTTCTACTCACGCAGGAGTAGAGGCCAGGGTTCAGACACTCCGGTACAAACAACGTACATCGGAGTGGCGCACCGACCAATCGGCGTTATGGTTGTCATATATTGAACCCCATGGCAGGGCTTCTAAGGACACCATTTCTAGGTGGATTGTAGAATGCATTCAGTTTTGTCATAAATCCGCCACCGGGAAGCAGGTTGACGTGGCCAAGGCTCACAGTGTCCGCGGCGTAGTGACATCCACGGCCCTATTTAATGGTGTCCCTGTGGATGATATTATGTCGGTGGCTCAATGGCACTGTGAGTCAAGTTTTACAGACCATTATCTCCGTGACACCTCTAATCCTCTCGCCTTGTCGATTTTGAAAAAATAACTAGGTTTATATTTTTGATGAGGTTTCCTCATTGCTTATATATTTCACAATTAATTTATGGAAACAACCACTTTTTTGGGACTGCATCATTCTTCACCAATGGGAAGATGATGTCAGCAGCCATTTTCAACAAGGTCAGTCTTGTTCACGTGTTGTCCATTGTTGATTGTCTTGTCACGTTACCCGTTATTTATATGATGATGGTTTTGTGTATTTATGTGGTTCATTGTTGAGAGTATACGAAAATGGAGTTTTTTCGTCTCTGTCCTGTAGTACATGGCACTTGTACGTAGAGAGCGTATAGGACATTGAGGTCATTCGACTCTTCCTCCCAGGAAGGAGGGGGGGGGGAGCGCATATGACATTCGGTCATCTCTCATACATCGGTGGTGTTATCCGATGGTTAGTCAAATCCTGACTGTTTTTTCATACAGTTTCAGAAGTTTAAGTGCCTTAAACACAGAAAAGCGTATAGGGATGAGCTGGTCTTTTGACCTCGCCTCCCTCCCGCCGAATTCACTGTCGAATTCTGGCAATATCAAAAGTATTAGGGAGGTAAGTATACTCTTGATGTGAAATAAACGAAATCTAGGATTTCATTTTTCACGAGAGAGTTGATACTTACCTCCGTAGATACGGACCCGGCCTCTCCACCCCACAGAGGCTCGGTCTTCAGGCTCTTAATAGTTGCATGTGTATCAGCCAATAAATTAGTCAGAGGAAGTGCTAGTCTGCGCATGCGCGGTGGTGGGGCTGGCATCCGCCAGACTACACTCTGAATCCCTGCCCAGTAGGGGCACCTAACTGTTTTAATCTGAGTGTTTATTGAGTGAAAGCCGATATTTAGCAATATCAAAAGTATTAGGGAGGTAAGTATCAACTCTCTCGTGAAAAAAGAAATCCTAGATTTCGTTTATATTGCCACAACATTTGGGGTCCCACGTTGCATTTTGGGGGTAAATACCCTCATGAGAATCCCTGTTACCGTGAATATGCCCTACGTGGTTATGTCTTCACCCCAAGGATCTGAAGAGACGTATTATCTACGTGGTTATGTCTTAACCCCAAGGATCCGACAAGACGTATTATCGGCGCGAAATAATTGGCTTCCTGGTCCGACGGGATGTATTATCGACTCGAAATAATTGGCTTACTGGGTCGACGGGACATATTATCAGCTCACGCTACCACCAGTTTTCGATCGCTAAATACACAAGCTTTATGGGTGTTTTATCCAATCAAACTTAGCTTAACATTACGTCAGAAGGCTGAATTTTCTAAATCCA
The DNA here is from genome assembly GCA_034401795.1 of Chaetoderma sp. LZ-2023a. NCBI lineage: Eukaryota > Metazoa > Mollusca > Caudofoveata > Chaetodermatida > Chaetodermatidae > Chaetoderma > Chaetoderma sp. LZ-2023a. The sequence goes on along the minus strand of CM067375.1, from coordinate 5,189,736 downwards.
CTGTCGATTGGTCAATTCAGTTTGTTTACAAATTTCTGCGGGGAAAATATAAATAGATCTTTGTGAATAAAATAGTTTGCGTAAAAATGTCGAAGATGACACAGCAATTCCTTTATTTAAGTGAGTACTCGCAAGTACCCGATTATTCGGATAGAAGGAATCCGGTATTATTATTATTATTATTATCATTATTATTATTATACAGCTGCTCAACGATTGGCCAAGCTGAAAAATCTTTCTAAACGGCATCCTACACTAGCAGTGTCATATATAATACAGAAATATGAACGCAACCCGCTCTCCATAGTTATCATGGTGAAATTAATTAAAATCAATGGTCGAGTGGGGTTTAGGTATTGAGAGACAGTTGTCAATAATTTGAAAAAATTATATTTTCTTCCAAACCTTTTATCACATAGTAGGGGGGGGGAAGCGGGGTATGTGGTAGTCGTATGCATGGACGAAAATTCAAAGGCCTGTGGTCTGGAACCTAGAAGGGCATGTATGTATCTATGTATGTAGGTATTTCTATGGCGCCGATTCCGAAATTAATCGCTCAAGGGCGCTTTACAAAATTAAAATTTAAGAAAAAGATGCGTTTTTAGAAGAGACTTAAAAGGTTCAAGTTTATCACAGTTCCGAATGTGTGCTGGGAGGTTGTTCCAGAGTTTTTGGGCCAGCTTTTGAAAAGGCTCGTTGTCCAGCCATTAAATTACCGGGTGGAACTACACACAACAGTTGCTCGCTTGATCGCAGGGATCTTGGCACTATTCTCTTCGTTATCAACGAACAGAGGTATAGTGGTGCAAGTCCATGCAGGCATTTAAAGACTAGAAGTGCAATTTTGTAGTTGATTCGCTCTTTAACGGGTAGCCAGTGAAGCTGTTTAAGTACAGGGGTTATGTGGTCATGACGGTGAGAATGTGTTACTAGTCTAGCTGCTACGTTTTGTGCTCTCTGAAGTCTGTGTAGTTGTTCGTTGGCATATCAGCATAGACAATAAAATTGTTTTAAAGATATTGACCACTGTGGAGATATGGTTCACATGGGGAAGGAATGAGGTGCCCCAATTGAGAGATGGCCCCTTTTTTCCTCTCCCACAGTTTAGCCACCCCCACCCAGGTCAAAACACATTCCGACACCCCAGTTATTGTGCTTGATTGCCACGTCCATTTTTGTCAATCTTACTGTGATTTGCTGCTCTTCATCTTGCAATGTTATTAATGTATCTTTCCTTTTAGTTTTCAGCTTGAAACACCACTTGAGAGAAAAATGAAAACAAATTTTTTTATAAACCCTGTAACACTTAAATTTGCTTAAAAATTACATCTCATAGTAAATATCCATTTCCAGACAAAGAGAATCTGTTTGAAAATTTATTGCGCCAGACATTCCAGTCATACTTTTTCGAAAATATTCATGGACATTTTGCAAGGTCACTGCTCTACCTGTGTTTGGAAGGCTTGCATGTTATAGGGTTAATAATATTTAAATATTGTATTGTGTAAAATTTGGTTGAATTCAGGGGATAGCATGATGGACTGACAGATGGGTAGATGGAGGCGATTATAATATCTCCATTTTTACAAAACATGGGGATCATGAAAGGAACCAAGGTGATAAGATACAGGTAGGTAATTAATTCAAAATCTTTATACAAAAATGTAAATATCTTTTCGATTGAGAAAGTAGGCTACCACCATCATTGGCCATGGCACATTGTTTCTAGGATTTGTCGGTGAAAGTGTTAAACATAGCAAAGACTGGAATTGACAAGTGGACATGGCAGAAATTTAGATTTTCTAATAGATGAATCCACTTTTAGCTCTGCCCCATCTCTAGGTAAGCTCCATCCATGATTTGCGTGTGTTGGAATCAGTTTATACACTTTGAATACTAAATTCCCAATTCCATGATAACTACATGTATAGATACAGCTAACCTGTTAAATATTTTGAAACTAATTATTTAACCCTTTCTCATTTTCACCGACAAATCTCTACAATATAAAATCTATTATATTGAATATTTTGAAATTAATTTGACTGAAAGCAATTGCTGCCTAAGGCAGTCTGCAGTCAAACAAATTAAAAAATATTCAGTTTTCCTTTATGGTATCATTAAAATGAGATATGGGGAATTCATCGGGAAAAGGGTTAATCTTACCTTGCTCGTGTGCAGATTTATGTTGTCGAATCATATTTGCTGCGCGTCATTCTTAGCTGATTCATTGCGACGGAGCCTAGTGCATACAGTGTCTCTGAATCCATAATCATATCAGTAATTTACATTAACAATTTTGATTGAATTCTGGCAAAAGCTTTTGGAGATGGAGACAGATGAATGGAGGGAATTGCAATATCCCAGCAGTCTTATTTTACACAGATCACCAAATTTTTCTCTTTATAAAATCCATGTTAGTAAATCCATCAGCCTACTTAGCAGGAGAAAGTTTCTGATTTTTTTAAGCCATTGTCCGCTCTCCTGAAAAATATAGGAACAATAAGTTAGAAATAGGCAAATTCTAAGAGTTATATTAAGACTTTAACAATCAAATTTTTTCATGAAAATTTCCATTTTCTCATAGACAATGCCCATATGCAGACCAAGAGCCAGTCATTCCAGTGATGATTTTCAAAAATAATGTTACTTTGGTCAGAAAATTGACATTTTCCTAGACAACTGCAGCAGTTTTGGTTTGACTCAAATGTTAGATGGTTAACAATATACATGTACTGCGCGGGGTCATAGGGATATACTGGTAAGCACTATGACCTGACAACGACTTATGGTCATACACCGCCCTCAGATTTTAGCGCAGAAATTAATAATATAATAAATGGTGGGCGTATATAGTCCAAAAAGGGAGTATGACTACTAGTTACTGGATTAACCTTTTCAATCGACAGGAGCAAATAATAAATTTGTTACGAATGTTTCAAAATTCTGTTGAATATTTTGAAACTAATTTGACTGGAAGCTGGCTAAGGCAGCACCAGCTTCAAACTGGATTCAAAATATTCAACATCTTACCTTTATAATGACGTGAAAACGTGAATTTCCGGCTCAAATGTGATAATTGTTTTTGATTTTGGGCACACTTCCATGATAGTGCAATTTCACTTCAAGAGTATACTTACCTCCCTAATACTTTTGATATTGCTAAATATCGGCTTTCACTCAATAAACACTCAGATTAAAACAGTTAGGTGCCCCTACTGGGCAGGGAGTCAAAGCGTAGTCTGGCGGATGCCAGCCCCACCACCGCGCATGCGCAGACTAGCACTTCCTTTTGCTAATTTATTGGCAGAGAGTCTACACATGTTTTTGTGCTAGAGCTTTTCTTTACTCTTTTCATAGTCTTTTTGTGTGAATATAGAAGTGATAATCCCTGATAAAGATGGCAGAAAGGATTACTTCGCCAGAGGAAGGCCCAGGACCTTTAAATCAGGTGACTTCTAGTAAAATTAGCGAGTTTTTTCCCGGTGTAATGTGTTTCCGGGACTCACGTTTACCGTGATAAGCGCCTTGGTTAGTTGGTTTATTTCAACTAGGTGCTATATAATACTAATTTCTCTTTGTGTTTATGTCCACAGGTCTATGTGACGATATGTAATGGACATCACAGCATCAGAGACTTTGTTTCTCTCCACC
>CM067375.1:4950927-5185582 GCA_034401795.1 Chaetoderma sp. LZ-2023a | reverse complement strand
GCCAATCCAGAGTAATATGCTAACTATAGCCGGTGATATCAATAATTATATATTAGATGATGAAATCGAGTTTGGGCATACTAGTAGTCAACCGGACATCTTAGATGATACGCTGGATACGCCTGTGCTAACGATTGACGTTCATAGAGGGCATGTACTTACCGAACTAATGCAATACCTTCTCTCCCATGAGGTGAATGCTCGTATTACCAAAATCGAAATGCGTATGAGACTTCCGAATGGGACCATAGAAGCTGGTGAAGACAATGGCGGCATCATGCGGGATGTATTATCCGAATTCTGGGGTACGTTTTACATAAAACATACAGCGGGAAACAAACTTAAAGTCCCTGTACTAAGTCATAGGATGACAAGTAAACATTGGACGGCATGTGCACAGGTGCTAGCAATAGGGTATAAACAAGAGCGCTATCTACCTATTGAACTCGCGGGTCCGTTCCTCCGAAATACCATCTTTGGAATTCGTGAAAACCATAACGACCTTGTTGATACATTCCTGAACTACATACCAGATTATGAAAAGAATATACTTGTTTCAGCCCTTAACGACTACAAAAGCGTTGATTTCGAGGACGTTTTAGAGGTATTGGATTCTCACGAGGTTAGAACCTCACCGACCGAGATTAACATTCGGCACATTGTCGAGGAGGTGGCTCACAAGGAGCTTATTCAAGGACCTGCGTTTGTAGCTGACTGCTGGGTCGAGATCTTGAAGGACACAAAACAACTAATCGGCGACAGCCTTAACAATCAGCTGCTAAGACTAGTTCCCAGTACAAAAAAAATCTTAGGCATGCTCAGATTCTCTGAGAATATGACTCGGGAACAGGCACAGAGCGCCGAGTTTCTTAAGAAGTATGTCAAGTCATGTACAGCTGATTTGGCAAGAAAGTTTCTGCGATTCTGCACAGGTAAGTCTGTATGTGTATAACCCTAATTATTTAGGTCATCTACAGGTACAACACAAATTCTTACATATCACAAAAATAAGAAAAATCCCGTTGTGGATTTATTCATTATATCTAAAGGTTTGAAGCTTTATAAATTATTTAATGCTTTAAATCTATTATGATTAACGCTTAAGCGAAATTCGAATTCCGCTTGAGTGTAATTATTAACGCGTAAGCGAAACTAGATTTACGCTCAAGCGTAATTATTAACGCCTAAGCGAAATTTGTTTTAGCTTAAGCAATTGTTAATGCTGAGGCGAAATTAGATTTAAGCTTAAGCGTAACGCTTAAGCGAAATTAGATTTACGCTTAAGCAAAATTATTAACGCTTAAGCGAAATTAGATTTTATATGGTGAGGGGTGTGTAGACATCCAATCAGTACGCTGGTTGCATCGGCAATGTGGTAGTAGCATTCGCGGCGCGGCTAATAGTGAAAGGGATACTGTGGGTGATTAGGGCCATCGCGCATTACGTTGACTCTATTTTCTTTTCTGTAGCGAAAAATACACAACAGAAAGAACACAATTTATACCTGATTACTATATAGGGGCCTAAGGCAGAACACAATAGAGAATACTCCAGGCCTCTTTGCTGTGGTATGCAACAAAACAATATTAAATAGATTATAAAAGATAAAAGAAAGATCCACACAACAACAACAACAACAACAACAACCAACAACAACAACAACGACGATGGCGTCGACGAGGACAGCAACAACAACTATGTCGTATCAACTGGGTGAATAAAGAAAACAGAAACTGAAACTAATGGAGCGATGGCTAGATGCGATGCAATGGAGCGACGTAACTTATTAATGAAACGTCACATGCATGTTGAGTATGTTGCAATATAGAAGCATCCTATTTTAGCGTCAGTCCGGCAATCCGTTCGGTCGTCGTTGTGTTCGTTCCTCTTGTTGGACATGTGAACATTTCTGAAAATTTTCGAGTTTTCTCTGATGAATCAGGTTCTGATGGGAGCTTATCTATAAAGCTTCAGACATATGCTGAGTATAGGAATTATTGTTTGCGCATAAGCTTCGACCCGTCCATCCAGCCGCCCGTCGACCATCATCTTGCCGGATAAGCTGTACACCCGTGACTATTTCGGGCTTTTATATTTGTATTCGATAACTAACGTTCTACTGGAAGTATATTGATAAAACGTCACAGATATGTTGATTATGAAACGTTGAAAAGGATGCATTCTGTCTGTTCACCGTGCCTGCCATATGTATATCCGTTAAAATATCGGTATTTCTTCGATTGGATATTTTTTTACTGAGACCGCATTGATGAAGTCATGAACATTGGAAGAAGGCTTGGGTATCACCTCCGAGCGTCACAAAGAAAATTATCCAATCGAACATACATTAAATGTATCAATCAATCAATCACCTAATAAATCAGCTATCAATTCACCCACCTCGGCAACTCCTCCAAGAACAACTCCTAATCGCACACTATGTTATCCCATCCCAGAATAGTAGTCATGTTGATCATCCGGCTTGGATGAAGCCAACTGCCTCCTGTTGTTGGTCGATTCGACCATTCGTTTGTCAGTCCATTCATCCGTTCATATTACCAGACGCATGGAAATCCTTGAATGCATCCTTTTCAGCTACAGGTAGCAGCTCAATAAATCGCCATGCCAGCCAGCCAGCCAACCAGCCAGCTAGCCAGCCAGCCAGCCAGCCAGCCACAAAGGCTTATACCGAGCTGATCTGATTGGGCTAAAATTTTAACAAAAGAAGGAACTTGCCATGCACGAGGATTTCCAGAATTTGGCCATGATCCAGATACAGTAAACCCGATCCCGATCATATAAAATGCTGAACCCATGGATATCTCGGAAACTTGGCTCAAATTTTAAAACAGGAAATTGTGTGCCCATACACTAATATTCCACAACTTCTGGTGGGATCAGACAAAATCCGGTAAATAAACACAATCCGGCGAAGAAAATCCGTAGCCCGCAACTTCCGAGATTCTATTGACCTGGTTTCTTCGATAACCCAGCTTATTAATGAGACACTAATTAATATTAATGGGATTACCTAGTATGATGATTATGGTGGCTTGGGAGAATTTGATATTTTTACATTCTGTATATCGATTCGCCCGTGTCTCAGTCAGTGCGTCTATCAGGAAATGCAGATATACAGGTTTTATTTTTTCTCAATAACTTATCTCATGTCCAGTAGAGAAAGCACACGTTCCCTAATGTGTATTCAGCTTCGGTAAAAAACCCGATAATTTTGCCGATTGGCTAAAGTAGGTTGCCCAATAAAACTACGAACATGACGCTGGCTGATACCGCGTAAATAACATTGCCACGATGAATTTTTCTATTGGTGGAATTGCCGTATTTAATTTCGCGAAAATAGTAAGGAATATTCTAATTGGCTAAAATGAGCTGCATTTCTCCTTTGAACCCGCCCATAGCACTACAAAATGGTATTCGAGAATATTATAACACGCAAACGCCTTTACGAACTAAGATCAGCGACGTTTCGCAAAATGAGTTGCGATTTTAAAATTTAAGGATGGGGCGATCTGTAATCCTTCCGCCAGTTAGCCAGTCCTTCTGTCGGTCAGCTGGCTAGTCAATCAGTTAGTCGGTGGGTCAGTCGGTGAGCGAGTGGTACGGTGTGTGAATGGTTCGTTCGTTCGTTTGGGTCGGTCGGTTAGTCGGTGTGTCAGTAAAGGTGCCCATGCAGCCCTGAAGATGTGTTGTAAATTTATAATGCAAAGGCTAAAGGTCAATGCCACAGCGACCAGATTAAAATGATTTTTTTACAACTATGTGCCAACTAACATGTGCCAATAATGTTGGTTCTACTCGAGATATCTTGATCAGACTTGGATGGAAGGTTTCTCCTTGGCCGCCAAATGTGTCATAAATTTGAGGTTAAGAGGTCAAAAGTCAAGAGGTCAATGGTCTAGGCCATAATGATCCGATTGAAATGATTATTTTGAAAGCCATGTGTATGAAAGACACATTTGTCATGCATTCTATGCTTAAGGTATGTAGCGTAGAAAATATAGGTCAGTGTGACCTCATTGAGAACCAGTTTTCACGCTTCACCCACAGCTACAGAGATTCTATCGGCCTTGTTTCATCGATAACTTAGGTTCTACGGGGAGCTTATTGAAAGATTTCAGAGATACAATGACACTCAGATATGCTGTCGTGCATCATTAGCAAATCACAGTGACCGTCTGTGTCCGACCGACTATACATGATATCTCACAGATGGTATTCTGGTCATGTCTCAGGCCATGTATAGCCATATGTTCTAGCGAGACAATATTATTGAAACATTGGTATGTTGATTATCGTGCACGGGAGAAACATTTGATTTCTTGTGCAAATATATCCGGATCGTTCTTTCATACATACATTCACTCTTTCATTGTTAAAAAAATCCATGGAAATTTCGATTTTTCTTCGATAACTTATGTTCTTCTTGACGAGTATTGATAACACTTCAGGGATATGTGGATTATGAACGTTTGAAGAGGCCTCCAATACTGTTCCTCATTTCGTCCGTCAGTTCATCTTGCCTGCCAATTGTTACTCCTTTCCTTGATTGTCCTCATTCACGCCATAACGCTTGCAAGTAAAACTGTTAAAATTCACACGCACGCACGCACGCACGCACGCACTATTCACGGAAACACTCTCTCAGTCACACAACCGGGCATTACCTTATCGAGGGAGGTATGGAGGGAGGGAGGGGAGAGGGAGAAAGAGAGAATTTTGACACGTCAAGTAAGATGCGCTGGTGGAGGAACTGGAGGGACGAACGGACAATCTTCTAGGATTTACATCCTATTATACGCATATAGGATGAACGGATATGCGGATAGACGCATAAATAAGAAACATACTGGAAGATACTGGAAGACAGTGTTGCTAGTAACCTCGTATGAGAGCTCCATCCATCCACATGTACTCATGCCGGCGAGAGGAGGATGTAGTGGGCTGTTGAGGGGGTGGGGGGGGGGGTAGAATGCTTTCTCATATCCAGACTGTGCTGCCTCAACCTTCACATGGAGAAGCAGTCAGCATGACGTTGAAGATTGATTATCTTCAGTTGGTGATCTGCTACTGACAATGTCCACACGTTGAAGATGTCCTCTATGAATAAGGCATGATGGTCGCACACTCCGATGCCATCATCTATGGCTAGTGTGCTGGTTGCCTGATAAAGTTTCAATTCTTAAAACCGAATCTTGGTCTTCTTGAAGAATTAGAATTTTACCTCGTCCAGCTGATCCAGTATTTTCTTGGGTACATCGGTTTCAGGCTTGCTGTATAACTATTTGGCAAGGTCTCATGCAGAAGCTGTATATCTATCAGTACACATCTAACCATCCCCAGAAACACAGGATGTCATTGCACGTAACAAGCGCTACCATTCCCTTCCTCAATTGTAGAAACTCTGTGGGTCCCTAGTAATGACTTGCGGTCGTTGACTGCCATGGCCTCAAAGTTGATTGATCACTCTAAGTTCCAGTTTGTGTTAGGCCGAGTAATATTATCTGAGCTGATGCGTGATTGCTATTTAGCATACACCCAGGGATGAGCTGCTCCTGCTGTGTTCACACATGGGCTGCATGGGGCATCTACCCTACCATCCTCGATATGACGGATACAATAGATAGGTGTGTAGCGAAGGTAGAAAGCTTCCTGGACAATATGCTGGATCCTTGCCCTGATGTGGGCTGTGATCTCTTCATAGAGGCCCTGGTATAATCTCCGGCCTACTGTCTGGCATCCTCTTTCCGCTGTCTCCAGCTCATTGCGAATTTGTCCGCCTCATCCCCCTCAACGTCCGCGTACTCATTCACCATAGGCTAGGCAGACATTCCAGGGAATGGTCCGCCATCTAAGTAGCTATTGCTTTGGCTCGCAAGCTGGCAGTCACTCCCAGATCTAGCTGACGACGCTCACGGTGTTGCTTGAGCGCATTCTAGCTCCTATTCTTCCATTGCTTGGAAAACGCTACAGCCATTGATTCGAGCAATTAGATAATGCAATTTTCAAATTCCTCGACCTCAAAGACCTAGTTGATACCAAAACTGTAATAGATACAAATAATAATAATAATAATAATAATAATAATAATAATAATAATAATAATAATAATAATATAAGGTGTACTCCAATTTTTCCGGGAGTATATGGTGGAATCAGAGCAAGCAATTTTTTGATTGTGTAAAGTATGTTTTCCAGTAAAATTACCAACACGAAGTTTGACTATACCCCTTAAATAATATTTCCGTGATGAATTTTTCTACTGGCGGAATTGTTTTATTTAATTTGCCAAAGTAATGACAAATTATCTGATTGGCTAAAGGATCTGCATTTTTCCTTTGAGCCCGCCTACATAACATTACAAAATATGTCATGGGAAAATACTATGACAAACAAAGCTCTTATGAGATAAGATCTGTAACATATGTCATATGGTATCCTGGGAGTAATAAAGATACTTGAAACACAACGGGTATAGCGTGTATAAGTTTAAGGGTGTGATGACCCGGCCTGTCGGTCAGAGCCGACAAGGCCGGTCTCTCGAACGGACTCAGACGGTCAGTTAGTCCGGGAGTTGGTCGGTCGGGTGAGCAGATGGTCGGGCGAGTGGGCAGGCGGGTGGGGCTGGATGGAGTGGTGGGTCACTGCGCTGGCGTTGGTTTGGTGGTGAGATGCACTGATGTGAAACACAAGCCTTCTCCCAATGTTCATGAATCCATGCACTCAGATTAAAACAAAAGCACCCGCAGGAAGGACGCGACATTGTCAAGATGTGTACCAATCATGCAAGATGAACGAACGGACGGAGGAACGAACAGGTGGGTGGATTGAGGAAACAGAAAGTAGGCTTCTTCATATAGGTTCATAATCCAAATATATCTGAAGTTTTATCAATAATTTTCTAGGAGAAGTCATGGAGGAAAAAGCTTAATTCTTATGGATTATTATATCCGGCAATATGACAGGATGAAGGGATGGGCAGACAAACTGACGGATTTTCGCAAGAAGAACAATGCTTCTTTCAAGCACGATAATCAGACGGACGAAAAGTCAAATGGGTAAACAGAATTACGTAAAATAGGAGGTTTCTTTACGGTCTATAATCAGGCATATCTTTGAGGTTTTATCAATTATCGAGTATTCGTGGATTTACAACACCTCCTGCAATTTGATCACCGACGAGTGTACGGACAGACGGATACTCGCAACCAACAGGAGGCTTGTTCCAATAATCAAATTCAACATATATTTGTAGCTTTGTAAATAAACTCCCAGTAGAACGTACGGTAAGTTATGAAGAAAAACTGAAATTTTCATCGATTTTCACATTTCTGACAAGCGGAACGGACAGACCGACGGATGGCCGGACTGACGCTAAAGTATAATGCTTCTACAATGCCCCATCGGCAATATGTCTGTGAAGTTTTATTAATATGCTCCAAGTAGAACCTATGTTATGCCAATCCAAAACATAGTCTCAATATCACATTTCGGTCTAATGCATTACATTCATACAACAGGGTGGCGATGCGCGCTGACCCTAATAATCCACCATACGTATAGTAGGGTCAGTATATGAAAAGTAACCACCTTACCCCAACGAAATTGCCCCAAAAGCTTTTTCAACGTTTTATGGTAGGAGTAGGTGTACTAAAGAACATACTAAAACTCTACCACAATCTGACCATGGGAAAGTCATTATTTTCAAGATGGCGTCAAGATGGCCGCCAAAACCATAAAATGCCCATAAGTCATTAACTGTCCATACTAGAATGGCGATTTTCGTGTCTACCCCAGCTTCATGGTACCTAGCAACACATTAAGACCATGTAGACCGCGATGAGGCTATTAAATATATGAGAAATCCAACGTGTGATCCAAGATGGCCGCCAGAACATTAAAATGTCCATAAGTCGTTAACTATTCATACTAGATTAGTGACATTTGTGTCTACTCCATGTTTTGGAGCCTAGCAACATATTATGACCAGGTATAACAACCAGCTAAAATTCCATGTGGTTATACGGTATGTAGGAAATTCAACATGGCGTCCAAGACGACGGCCAAAACCATAAAAATTACCAGCAGTTGGTAACCTTTCATAGCGTACTACTAGCCTGGTAATTTGGTGTCTCCCACTAGATTTGGTCGTTTAGAAACCAAGTAAGATTACCTAGAATGCTATGGGGTTAATACGTAATAAAGAAATTCAAGATGGCACCAATTCTAGGCAGGCTACGTTGTTGTCTATACATAGATGCTGGAGGGGTGGGTGCGGGGGTGTTGGGGGTGGGTGGGGTGGTGGTGCTAGCGATTTCAATATGACCAATTTTCATCTCTAATTCTATCTCCACTTCAATCGTCATTGACACACGCTTTCTTTAATAGCCTGGCTGCTGTTTGGGTTGTCACAAGATCCAGTTTGACATGTTCTACAGGCAGCAGTACATGGTAGTCCACGTCCTCTAAAGCTGCAACGTGGCGTTTTGCAAGCTGTTGAGCAGTTGCAGTGGATCATCTGTAGAAGTTTGGCAGTGGACAGTGGATCATCTGTAGAAGTTGTCAGTTGCTGCATTTATCTTTGACATAACTGGCACCAACTGATTTTCCTCTTGCATCCAACCCCCAATTCAAGACATCCATGTCTTTTTCTCTACCAATCCACACCAGGATCTGGTAGTAGACTTTTAGGCGGTGGAATCTAGTAGCAGAACCAGTCGGATGAAGACGCTCATGTGATACAAATGATTTAGCTGAAACCACTGATGCCATCACTTGACTGCCAAGGTCCGTAATCGTATCCTTTAGCAAATGACCACGGAATGATCTTTGGACAGATTTTCAGGCCATCATGTGCACTACAGCATTTTCTCCATAGACTGTTTCCAGTATGTTTTAAGGCCTGTACCCATAAGAGTCCCTATTGCCAAGAGTAAGTTCATGAATGTGTGGAAACATCCCAACAGAAGAACGGTCGTTTCAGATGACTGTTCTTTGGTGCATCAATGACAATCTCAGCCGCGTTCCAATATTGAGGCTGGTCAAATGTTACTATAGGCGGAAAATGGTGTTTATTTGCAAGATTGCAAATAAACTCCAATCTCGACAAAGTACAGGTCTTGTCGCCAGAGTACACATCGATCATATGCAAGAACGTGACCGAAGATAGACATGGGTGCTCATTCCCATAATGTAGAACGTACATCATCCCCTGCCAATTAAAGGTGGCATGTTTGTAGTTGAGGGAAACTTCCCAAAAGATATCAACCCTCCAGTCATAGGCAACAAATGCCAGAAGTTCTTTGAAGACGATGTTGTGGCGCACATGATTGGCAAAACGATGCTCTATGATAGGGATCTTTGTCCTTTCTGCAATGCTCAGTTCTGAAATAGTTAGCCTAGGAACCATATGCTGTGTCTGGCGTCATTGTCTCAATGCCGCTATAATCCCCATCCCAGGAAAAGTACCATTACCATCTATTGTAAGAATATTATGGTCTACATTGTCCTCAGCAAAAGGCCGTGCCTTGTCTAACACATCAGTTATGCCATCTGACATATCTGGAGAAAAACAATCCACATCATTCTTCTCAAATCGCAGGATTTCCCATATGAGGAACAAAATCCCATCTCATGAAGTGTGTCTATGATGAACTTAGAAAGATACAAATGCTGTGTCTGCACAGCAAGACCGCCTTGGAATGGAGCAAGGACAGCACGTGGCCGAACTGCTTGAATGATAGCCTGACATATGCCTGCAACCTTTTGTCTAGTATCTGTACCCACAAATATGATGTTCAATGCTGTGCACACTGTGCCAGGGATGAACGCCAACTCGGAATCAAGCTCCAGTGTCTGAGCACTTAGGTATTGATTTCTAATAGACTGAACATTAGACTTAATGCCACTTTTAATCAGCCTCGCAGCAGTTTCAATGATTGTCCTTTTTGTGATTCTTCATCACTCTCCTGGGCTGTTTGCTTGAAGTAAGTCCTCAGTATGTGCGATGCTTTTCCCCTCATTGTCACAATATCATCAAGGCATCTTTCTTCTGCAAAATGGATAAAGCTTCCATACCGTTCTTACAGCGGGCTCTTGAGATACAGATTGTCATATGGAAGAGAATACGCACCAGCCATAAATTCCTTCATTCTCTGCCCCGAAACTGAAACAGTCAGTTCTTCTTCATCGTGCAGCTCAATGTAAGAACACATTTTCAGAAACACTTGCTCCTGGTCTTCGTCTTTGGGTCGCCCAAACATTTTAAGCTTAAACTCAAGAATGTTCCGAAACTGAATGGGCACGTCATCTCCAGATCGAAAATTTGCGCTACATGAATGATAATACAAGCAATCTGCAGCATGTAGATCACAACCATAGTATTCAACCCGACCTTTCACAGTGAAAGCTCAATCATCTGAATGACCATCACAATACTCAAGAACTGTCTTTTCGAAGGAATCCGTTTTAACAATTATAGTCTGTGTATTCTATCGTGATCCTACACACACAGAAAAGACAATCAGTTTTGCTATCAAAAGCATGTAGACCCTCTGGTGCTTCTCTTAGCTGCTATGAAGGGCCACTTTTATTTACAAGTTGTTTTGGTAAATTCTTTTGGGTTTATATACGGTTTACGACAGTTCCGATGCACTTTATCACAAACTGTCACAACAGCAACACCTTTTTCAAGGCTTTTTTGTATACTTGCTGCATTGATCCCACCAGCTCCTTTTTGACGAATTTCAACGACATCACTGATATCTTCAATTTTCTCTCTGCAGATGGAACAAATTTCTTGGCTGACACTGGCTGTACCCATTGTTAGACCTGAAATCGACAGGGTGTGAGTTATATACCATAACTCGTTTTACCTTGGCCACAAAGGGAAACTAGAATTAAGAGATAGGCTAGTAGAATAACACAAGCAATTACAACTAAATATAGATAGTGCTGCAGACGACACAGCCAAAATGAATTTTCATTTACTCTTTTTCTCAATGATTCTGCACTTACTTCATAGAGGCTATAAGTTATGTTATATAAAGAATGCCTGTGAATACGGCTATCATGGTTGCCATACTGAATATCTCAAATATCTTTTAATCATTTGGAATTTTAGCTGGCCGTAATGTGTAACTAGGCAGCATGAACCTGGCGGTAGACACCAAACTTTCACCGTATTGTATGAATAGTTAACGACCATTTTTAGGGGTTTTGGCAGCCATTTTGAATACCATCTTGGATTTCTCAAAGATCTAGTAACCACATGGCTTTCTGCCTAATCTTAATGCGTTGCTAGGCTCCATGAACCTGTGGTTAGACACCAAATTCGCCAGTCTAGTATGAATAGTTAACGACTTATGTCCATTTTAGGGTTCTGGCGGCCATACTGAATTTCTCAGATATCTTATAACCCTTTGGCATTTTAGCTGACCGTAATGTGTTACTAGCCACCATGAACCTGGGGGTAGACACCAAAATTTCACCGTATAGTATGAATAGTTAACGACGTATATGACCATTTTTGGGGGTTTTCGCAGCCATTTTGAATACCATGTTGGGTTTATCAAATATCTAATAATCCCATTGCATTCTATCTGGTTTTAGTGACTTGCTATACTCCATGAAACTAGGGGTAGACACCAAAATCTCCAGTCTAGTATGAATAGTTAATGACTTATGGCTATTTTATGGTTTTGACGGCCATCTTGGAAACATCTTGAAAATAATCCCTTTCCAATGGTCCGATTGTGTTAGACTTTTGGTATGTTTTAGTACACCAAGCCCTACCATTAAGCGTTAAAAAAACCTTTGGAGCATTTTGGGGTGGCAAATCACATATTGATTTCACTAGTAACACTACTAACTAGTATTAAGCATTAATAATTTCGCTTAAGCGTTAATAATTACGCGTAAGCGATAATAATTACACTTAAGCATTACCAATTATGCGTAAGCGTTAATAATTATGCCTAAGCGTTAATAATTACGCTTAAGCGAAATTCTAATATCGATTAAGCGTTAATAATTACGCTTAAGCGAAACTTGAATATCTCTTAAGCGTTAATCATAGTTTTCGCCTTAATACCGTTCCATATATAAGTTCATATGATTTAATTTTAATTTTATCACATTTCATTTTGCTAGGTGCAGATATTCTGATCAACAAAGAGATACGTGTGCGTTTTGTTGCCAACACAACACTTCTGTCGGGCTCCTGTGGCACACACATGTGGATGCGTTTTAGAGCTCCAAGATAGCTATGAAAGTATGCAGGATCTGAGAGAGGAGTTTGATGGCATATTGACTTCAGGGATTTGGGTAATGGATATCATTTAATGCAATCTTTTTTCTGTTGGGGCTCCGCCATCATACTGTCAGATTTGGAAAATAATCAAATTAGTTGACTGTGTTATAATCCATTGTTTGTTTCGATATGGATTTTTTATTTCATAAGGAATATGATATAGGATAGTTTCAGCTTACCTTCCAGACTTAATTAAAAGGCAATATATTCAGTGGTAAATCAGCAATGGTATACGTGAATTGTATGAGGTTTGCAGTACAGACACAATGTGAACTTTTGTGGAACATTAGTAATTAATGAGAATCCAGACTTAAAGTAAGACTGAAGCAATAACCGAAGGAACTATTTTGAAAATTCACTGACGACCGTTTTCTTTGGAAACACCATTTTGCTTTGATATGTGTAGCCACCATTATTTGAGATTCTATTGTACCTATTGTTGCGCAGTTCTCGTTATAAAACCATTCTCGTAATCCTAAGGCTAGGCCGTGTACGGTTGATCTCCGAGATGAGCAGAGCTATCTCAACAGCGTGTATTGAAACTATAGCGATTCGATTGCAATTGGATATTGCCTACTGTAGATGTGAAATGTGCTGGGCTAGGTATTTTTTTTATAACAATTTGACTGAAAGGTGTGGCTGGTTATAACAGCAATAACTTTCCTTCAAATTATTTGCGGAATAATTCGTAGAAAATGCAGGTGTCACTAGCTAACGTTTTGGCAATGATTTGAAAACGATTTGCCTAAAAATCATTGCTACAACTACTTTCAAACAGATTGTTCCCAAAATCAGCAGGACTTTCAATGTAGTAACACTTTCTGAAGATATTTTGATTGAAATGTTATTAGCTAACACATATATAAACAATTAGTTAGGCTTGTGTGATATGTACGTTACTGAGATCAAGCGTGAAGAATATTTTCATATAAAGGTTTATACTTTTACATCTTTTCTGCATGCTTCTAGTCTACATGTTGCAAGCATGTTCAATCAATCCAAAATCTTCCCGCTATTATAATTATGGCGAGTATGGACTAACTAGAAACAAACACTTAAAGCTATCGTAAGCCGGTAAAACTACCAGATCAGGCTAATAAAAATGTTCAGAGTTCTGCTGCTAAGAGTCGTTTTGCAATCTTGTATCGAGTTGTGACGTCAAAATTCCCTTTATATACCGGACTAGCCAGGTAATGCAATTTTAGTCGAGCCATGTTCGTCGAGTCGAGAGTGTGCAGCGTGCTAGGCTAATTATCTTTAGAACAAGTTGGTAATTATTGGTGCCTATATCAGCAAGAACATTCGTAAAATTTTTCTCAAAATAATCTAGCTGATAATACAGTTTTCACCAGCTAATGTCTTGATAACGATTTGAATGGAAATCATTGCGGCAACAACTTTCAATCAAATTGTTCTCCAAAGAAGCAACAATGTAATTGCACTTACTGCAGATATTTCGAGCAATTTGATTGCCAGTCATTGCTGTCTAAGGCAGCAACAACATTGCCAAATCGTTCTCAGAATAAGCAGTATAGTTTCAATGTTTTATCTAACATTTTTGTATGAAACGTAGCTAGGCCTATTGCCATATACGTTCCTCCTCCAGGTCCAATGTGAAATAGATTTCCAAGGAGGAGTAAATCCGCCTGGCACATACACAATTTGACATGCAGTGATTATAAATGGCATGCTTACCAACTAATTGACAATAAAATGAACACAACTACAGCAGCCACTAACACTTGATTTCGATAACGTGTATGGCAAATGCTAATTGTACCTACATCTGTTAGCTAATAATACTGAAAGCCAGGAAATGATTATTTTTAGAATAATTTGACAAAGTTGTTGCTGCCTTAGTCAGCAGCGACTAGCAATCACATTGCTGGACATATCTGCAGTAAGTGTTACTACATTGCTGCTTATTTTGAGAACAATTTGATTGAAAGTTGTTGCCACAATGATTCTTAGTCAAATTGTTATCAAAACATGTGCTGGTGAAACCCATGATCTGCGAGATTATTTTGAGAACAAGTTGACCGAATGTTCTTGCTACTGTAGGCAGCAATAATTGGCAGCCAACTTGCTCTAAAGATACTTAATCTAACACGTTGCAAACTATCGACTCGATGAGCACTGCTCGACTAAAATGTATTTATTACCTGACTAGTCCGGTATATAAAGGGGATTTTGTGCGTCACAACTCGATACAAGATTGCAGAGCGACTCTTAGTAGCAGAATTCTGAGCGTTTTTCTTAGCCCTAATCTGGTGGTTTTTATCGGCTTACGATAGCTTTAAGAGTTGGTCAGCGCAGCACGCGTATGAGCTGACACTGCAGAGCGATACCCAAAATTACCCCTTGATTGAGCAGTTTCGAACGTATTGCCCTTGATAACGTATATGGCATTGGCCTAACTCATTGTACTATTTGCTAGCTAACTAATGAAATCCTGGCACTTAATAGTTTGAAAAGAATTTGATAACGTTGTTGCTGACTTAGTCAGCATCGACTGCCAATCAAATTGCTCAAAATATCTTCAGAAAATGTTACTACATTTGAAGTCCTGCGCATTATTTTGAGAACAATTTGGTTGAACGTTGTTATAGTAATGATTTTCAGTCAAATCGTTTTCGAAGTATTATGTAGTGACAATTGCATCTTCAGAAACTGCAGCAAATTATTCTGCAAATAATTACGACAATGGTTTTATGCCGAGAACTGCGCAACAGTAGGCAAAATCTCAAATAATGGTGGCCACACAATATCAAAGCAAAATGGTGGCTCCGAAGAAGACGATCGATGGTCACTAAATTTTCAAAATAGGTCCCAATAGTACAGGATAACTTTAAGAACGCCTTTTCATAAAAAGCAACAAGCGGCAGAAATCGCTCAGAATGCAATCCCAGACGTCCGCGAGACTTCCGGGCATGCCGCCCGCCTGCTGCCCGAATCCTTTAATCAGTGTATTCGAATATATCCTGACGCTACACACGCGCGTGCATATCTTGGAGCACATCCTGTCTTACAATTAATAGTCAGGGATGTTAGGGCATTATAGGGACTGTTTTGATTCACATTCTTCCAAAAGCACCAAATTTGGCCCATATGGTGTCCGTACCAAGACAGGGACCACACCCCATCCTCCCTCCCACGCCCCACCTGCCCACCGTGGCCGCCATACTGGCGAAATCCGATATGGCCGCCACCAGTGTTAGAGATCTATCGTAAATAAAAAAACCAAAAGGGCTATAATCATGAATATTACGACTTTCATAGGGAAAAACTGGAGAATGGTCGCCGCCGCCGCTCAAGTTCACCCTAAAGGTCATTTTGGGTCAAATTCGTCATTTTAGGTATTTTTGGTCAGTATATACAAACAGTACTTCATTTTATCGACCTCCGAAGTTGAGTAAATAGAATCTGACCTTATTTTGATGATTCGAGGCAATATTACTTGTCAGGGTCACGACAGAGGTCACACCAACCAGAGGTCAAGCAATAACGAATTCGGCCTTTACGGTGACTTTGAGAGGTGAGCTTGACTTTAAATCGTCTAAATAAGATCAAAACCGGATACCCCGAAAATCCTTAAAAATTTAAATTATTCGTGTTTCTAGTCCTTTTGGTTTTTTTTGGTTTTTTAACTACGATTGACTTCTAACCCATGCGGTGGCCATATTGAATTTTCCCAACATGGCGTCAGAAATTGAAATAGTATGGTATGGGTGATATCTGGGCCAAACTTGGTGCTTTTGGAAGAATGTGAACCATAAAATCCCTAACACCCCTTACCATTCTGATGGCAATATTCTATATTTTACTTTGTCAGTAGCAAGGAAACAGGTGTACATTTGAAAACAATTATGGTGGACGATGTTGAACATCTTCCACCAAATCTGCTGAAAATTAACACCAGTTCATCTCAAACTAAAAATTCTGACATTAGAGTGCAAAGAATTAATTAGAATTGAATGGCTTTTCACCGTTTATTATGAATAAGTCATGGTTTTATATACATTGCAATTAGTAAGTAATACGATCTGTGTGTAGTTTATTTCTTCATGTGTCACATCCTAGTACTTCGGCGATATTAACTGCCTCGGCAGTGGTCTTTTTGAAAGTCCATAGGCAGGCCAGGAGGAAACTATTTTTGAAAATGTATCACTTGAATGGCTGGCTCGGTAAACGAGCCATTTATTCCAGTGGTAGATTCTTTAAAATAGCATTCTCTTAACATGCAAATGGACTTTAGGAAGAAAATAGTTTGATTTTCTTTAGCCATTAAAGGGTTAAATGTAGGCCCTATCATTATATTTTTTGTCTGTTTAAAATTTCTGATTGAGATTTATAAAGATTTCTGATGGCAAGATATTATTTTTATTGTGTTCTATGCACCAGTTATCAGGCTTTTCTTGTTCTATTTATAGCTGTTAGTGGTTTTTAGTGATCTGTCCAGACCTACGTCCAAGGATAAGTAACCGAGGACATTGTTTCTTATTAGCTCACCTTAGCTTTGTAGTCCGTCGTATGGCTGTCAATAATTGCGGCACGTTTCGCCATTCGTTGATGTATTAAAACCAAATTTGGCATATATGTTCCCTTTGACAGCATCTATCTGGGCTATGAATATGAATTGGCCACGGCCTCAAATAGCATAGTTATGGCCCTTCCTATAGTTCCAAAGTATTGAAGCCTATGGGGTCATTGGTCAATAATGTCAAGGATAGCTAATTTTTGCATTTATATTTCCAGCCCAACCATTTTTCAGGTATTCTTCAGCGATTTATCATTACATCACTTATGCTTTCCTTATTGGCCGCCGCTGCTTGTCACATTGCCCACTGGTCAATAGTCTAAATGACACTTGCTTTATTGGTCATTAGTGTCAGAGATTATTGCTTTATTGGTAAATAAAGGCAAGGTCCCTTGCCACCATTTGCCCATAGCATCAGGCGAGCTTGCCACATTGAGCAATGGTGTTTGATCCATTGGTCAATTATCTCTGTAGCACTTGCCTCAGTGGTCAATAATGCCAGTGTTGTTCAATAGCATCAGCTATGCTTACCCAGTTGGTAAATTGTCAGTGATACTTTTCTCATTGCTGAATGACGCCAATGACCTTGGCTCCATTGACCAGTGGCATCAGTTACACTTGTTGCATTGCTAAATGTTGCTTGTCCCGTTGGTTAATAGTATCAGTGGCACTTGGGTTGTTAGCTACTGTTAAGTGTGATTGACTATTTGGTCAATGATAAGGAACCTTGGTCTATGTCAACAGTTAGGCTTACCTGATTGACGAACAGTGCTTGTTGTGAATTAATAAATGTAAGCATATTTTCAGTTCCCCATCAGCCAGGTGAGCACAAGGGCCATTTATATTTTATGATTACAATTTTGTAATTTGAAATGAATATCTTACATATTTTGCTCACGACAAGTGCCATGCAGGAATAATGCTATAATGTTATAATTAACAATCACAATATTTGGTGTATTCTGTTATTTGAAGTAATTTAACTCGTACAATCGGTGTTGACATCAACTTTATCTTAGTGCAGTTTTATCTTGGCATTCGTGAACGCCACTCTGCGAAGAGTGAATGCGTGTGTAGCCTACTCGTTTATTTAGGATATTATATTGACAATATTTCATCATGTAAACATATCATGGTATAATATGCTGCTTACTGGTTTTTACATTAACGATGGCACTTCCACTTTTACTAGCCACCATTGGTTACATATTAAAAGCGTTAAAGCTCTCGTGTCCCATTAAATATAGACACTTTTACATGAGATATGAGATGCCTGGTCAATTTACCCAGCATACTATTCTACCCGACGTGCACTACTCCCCAGCATGCACTGCTCTAAGTCCATAATCGTTGTAGATATTGGACGTCATATTCGTTTAGTCTATTGTCGCGCAAGCCAGAATTTCTCAAACAAAACCAACCTGCTTGCACGTGCAAATAGTCATTTGTCCTCCAGCTCTCGAAGCGCAAGCATGCGCGTAAAGGTGACCGCACATTATGCGGACGTGATGACGACGCGACAGCGAGAAGACGCGATTTAGAAAATCGATCAGATATGCGGCAGAAACCGACGGCGACACGACAAACAAGCGACTGATCGCCTCTGATCGGCGGTCGTCCCTCAATATTGAACACGCTTTCAAATACTTCTGTCGCTTCAGAATCGACAGTGCACGATGATAGTATTGACCAATGGCTGGGGCCGCTTTTGTCACGGTCTGTTAGATACGTAATGTACGCAAAATAATGTATTATTATTATTATTATTATTATTATTATTATTATTGTTATTATTATTATTATTATTATTACTATTATTATTATTATTATTATTATTATTATTATTGTTATTATTATTATTATTATTATTACTATTATTATTATTATTATTATTATTATTATTATTATTATTATTATTATTATTATTATTAAGTCGGTAACCAAGCCAGCTATTCCAGTGGTAAAATGTAAAAAATAGCATTCTCTCGGCCTGCAAATCGACATTTGATAAGAAACTATTTTGATAAAATTTAGTCATTAACGGTGTAAGGGATGCATTTGGGAGATTATTATAGGTAGCTGGTGGACCTTTTCGCGATTAGTATCTAAATGTTTCGTAATGAATACACTTACTTACACCTATCCACGTGATATTACACGTGGGACGGTGTTAAAAATATAAATATTAGCTTATAAATCGCTAAGTAGTCTCTTCCGTGTGCGCTCAATAACGACACGATAGCGACACGATGAGACTGGTAAGCGATAAGTAGCGATAGCTGACGCCTGGGGTCGCCGTCGCATCGGCGAAACGCACGATCACTTTAAGGCGCATTCGCGGCGGTACATTCGATAGTCTGTATTTCAATACTGTTCAGAGAAAGTGTGGCAATGAGAAAATAGGAGAAAGCTTTTATATACATTGAAAGTGATTTGCGTGAAAGTTGTTGCTATCAATAACAGCACCAACATTCAGTCAAATTATTGTCAAAATAATCATGATAATTTCAGTCAACATTCGCTACGGTTTTGAAAAGCAATTTGACTAAGTTGTTGTTGACTAAGGCACCAACAACGTTATCAAATTGTTGTCCATAGAATCACATGGCGCTCAGTATTATTATCTAAGTAGAGTGAGCATATGCCCAAAATACGCTTTGCCTTCACGAAGTAAATATTTGGCCTAGCTACTGTGCGTACGTTTCTGTTCGATAAATGCATTTCAAACCAATGCACACATCTGTCAACGAAACTTACACGCCGTTTGCTAATCATTCATTGTTGGCAAGAAAGCGTATGTAGGCCTATGCTCACTTCACCTAAATAGTAATATATTGGTTGCATGTGTGTGGATAATAATTCGACACTGTTGTTGGTGCCTTAGAAATCAACAACTTAGTGAAATTGATATTCAAATCCGTAGCCAGAGTCAACTAAAATTATGATGATTATTTTAGAATTTATAGACTGAAAGCTGTAGTAGCAACATGTTTCAATCAAATTAGTATCAAATCTGTACCAGGTAGTAATCGCATTACCTAATAATTATTTTGACACTAATTGTACTGACTGTTGTTGTTGTCTTTGATAGCAATAACTATCATGCAAATTATTGTCAAAATATATATAAAAGCTTTATCTAATTTTCTGAAAATTGACACACTTGCGCTGAACAGTATTGAAATGCATGCTGTCGAATGTACTGCCGTGAATACGCCCTACGTGCATGCTTACGCTTACAGAACCGGAGGATAAATGACTATTTGCACGTGTTTGAGAAATCCTGACCTATACAGACAATAAACTAAACGAATATGGTGTCCACTAGTTAGAAGGATTATGGAGTCAGGAAATTGCATGATGGGTAAATTGAACATAAATCAGCAGGCATCTCCTATCTCGCGCAAAAGTGTATATTTAATGGAACACGACAACTTTAATCTACAGAAACTCAATCAATGATTTAATTGCTCAAGAAAGCAGGATAATGATCAGCAAATAAAGTTTTAATTACTGTTTAATTACTGGTTGAGTATTTCTACCTTCTCCAATTATAAGTTGCATCAATATAAGCAGCATCCATTAGAATTCTGGGAATAACATCCATTTGATATTCCGATATCCAACATGATAACGCCGAACTTACCCCCATTATCACATGGTAGATTTTCTACAATAGTTGGTTATTCCAGTGCCCGTCTTTAACATGTTACTTTAAACGCCTGAAGAACTAGCATGTTGATTTCAACCCAATTTGTAAAAACTCACGTGCAACGATGATCCGGATTTCGTCAACTGAAGCCAATTTGTTAATTTACTCTTCTTTTAAATTCCAATAAATATCCAAAGGAAATCTATTATCCTGGAACCTAAGGCATGAACCAGAAACTGATGTGGTTTTTTCCTGTTTACGTATACATGGCGCCCCGTTGGCTGGATATTCACCGACCTTGGCATAGATGTTAGATGTGTAGCCTTATCATGATTGGTCATGTTCAATGTCACATAATAATGGAAATTACACTAAAGAGCAATTAACTATCCACGACACTTTCACTACTCTTATCCAGGAGGTTGTCTTTCTTGGCCAAATAGATCTTCAATTTATGGGCCAAATGTCAAGGATCAAGATCATGGTGACGGGTTATGGACATTGTGAACGTATTTTCATCAAACAATCTTTACAGGTATTATCACGGCAGCATTAACCCTTTCCATCAAGCTCTGCTCATCATGGGCGAATTACCCCCAAGGATGGGCGAATTCAGTGACATAAACATTTCGTCATAAAAGTACGAGTCCGTCCATGAATTGGCCATCAGATTACAGTAGTAATTTGTCTAAAAAAGAACTAAAAAGCTCAAGCTATCATGAAAGCATCTTATTGAACGGCAGGTCGGCGGAGTGGTACACCAACCATTACAGCTGAGAGCCTATTGAGGTATCAATCAGACCGATAATTAAATGGCAACGGATATCGGCTAATATGCGATATTAACGCACATTTAAAGTTACCCTGAAGTATTAATGGTAGGGCACATGTGAAAAAACCCAGTGACAATCGTCTTCTTTGCAGTTGCCATTTTACCTTTGATTTGTAGCCGCCATTATTTAGGATTCTATTGTTCTTCCTGTTGCAACGCTTGGTATAAAACCGCAACGATAAGGCTAGTTAGTCTACTGTTGGTCACCCAGTTGTGCAGAGCTGATTAGATATCGCATAGCAAGTTCGATTCGAATTCTGCTATCTTCTAGATTGTAGGTGAAATGTGCTAGGCTAGATAGTTTTTATAACGCCTTGGCGGAAAGTTGTTGCCGGCTATAGCAACAATATCTCTCCGACAAATTGTTCATGAAATAATAGCCGAAAATGTAAGTTTCACTAGCTAACATTTTGAAAACGATTAAACTGAAAATCGCTTTTACAACAGCTTTCAATTTAATTCTTCTCAAAATAATAAGCAGGACTTTCAACGTAGTAGACCTAGCACCTGCAGAAGATACGTCTACCATGTCCTTGCTGACTAATGCATCAGCAAACTCTATCAAATCTCTCCGAATAATTATTGTAGAGTTTCGAATATCGGTAGATAACAAAATGTATGTACTATTAGTTGGGTCTCTATATATGTTAACGATCGGGTGTACCATTAAATATAGACACTTTTGCACGAGATATGAGATCCTGGTCAATTTATCCAGCATGCAATGCTACCCGGCGTGCAATGCTGCCCAGCACTCAATGCCCTGACTCCATAATCGTTGTAACTATTGGACGTCATATTCGTTTAGTCTATTGTCTGCACAAGCCAGGATTTCTCAACCAAACCCAACCTGCTTGCACGTGCGAATAGTCATTTGTCCTCCAGCTCTGGAAGTGTAAGCATGCACGTAGTACATTCGACAGTCTGTATTTCAATACTGTTCAGAGAAAGTGTCAATGTCCAGGAGAAAATAGGAGAACGCTTTTATATACATTGACAGTAATTTGCGTAAAAGTTATTGCTATCAATGACAGCACCAACATTCAGTCAAATTGTTGTCAGAATAATTAGTATGTAATGCAATTACTACCTGCTATATAGTTGATACAAATTTTATTGAAAAGTATTGCTACAACAACTTTGTCTATGAATTCTAAGATAATCATCATAAATTTCATTCAACACTTTCTACGGATTTGAAGATCAATTTGACTAGGTTGTTGCTGACTAAGTCGCCAGCAACATTATCAAATTGTTGTCCAGAGAATCACACGGCGCTCAGTATTACTATCTAAGTAGAGTGAGTATATGGCCAAAACACGCTTTGCCGTCACGAAGGAAATATACGCCTGTGCAAAAGTTAAGCACCACCCTATTTTTACGCACATGCGAGGGTATATTCATGTGCTATGAAGAAAGCAATAGCATAAACATTTATGTACCCATCCATCTTAGTGCAAGAGGTAATAATGCAACTAGAGGAATGCTGATTATGATGGTGGGGAAACACTGTATGTTTTTGTTTGAACTTGAAAACGAGGCCTGAATATGGTTACGTTGACACAACTGACAACTATTGCCCTACAGTTGACACACGTGGCTAGATTGTCATTAATGGTGTCTGAAAACAAAGTTTAACATCTGTGCACGAGTTTGAGACTGTCATTATTAATACCGGGTATATCCACCTTGTGCCTGGATGACGGCCTGGACACGACGTCTCATGCTGGTCACCAACCGACTGATACGCCATTGTGGTATTCGTTGCCATTCAAGATGGAGTGCGTCTGTTAATTCCTGTAGGTTCTGCACAGGAGGATCCCTCCTTCTCACCATGTTTCCCAGAATGTCCCAGATATGCTCAATAGGGTTCATGTCAGGGCTCCTTGCTGGCCATGGTTGGGTTTCGATGGCATTCTGGCGGAGGTATTCATGCACAGCTCTAGCACGATGTGGTCGGGCGTTGTCATCCATGAATATAGGGTGGGTTCCAGGTGCATGATTTACAAAATGAGGGACCACAACTCTATCCAGTATGGAATCTTGATATCTTTGTCCATTTAGTGTTCCAGGTACAGTCAACAGATCCAGCTACCAATCCGATGAGATGCACCCCCATATCATAACGGAACCTCCACCAAATGGAACTTCTTCCATGATGTTACGTTGGTCGTACGCCGTGCGTCTGGACCTCCATACACGAGTTCGACCATCTGTGGCAAGAAGCAGGAACCGACTTTCATCGGACCAGTGTACCCGTCTCCAGGTTCTCATGTTCCAGTGTCTTCTTTCGTTGCACCACCTCAGACGCTCCTCTTTGTGGTGTGCAGTGAGGAGAGGACGTCTGACAGGTCTCCTAGCTTTCATGCCAGCAGCATACAGTCTCCTTTTGACGGTAGACATTGACACTCTATTGCGCGTTTCCCATTGCTGGCTGAGCACTCTGCTGTTGGTGAATGGAGATCTAACAAGGCGTACTAGGGCTCGATCATCACGGGCAGTAGTCTTCTTCGGTCTTCCAGATCTAGGCCTGTCCTTCACCTCGTTAGTTTGCCCATGTTTTGCAATCAAACGACTGATTACAGTATGGTTAATGTTCAGCTGTCTGCCAATCTCTCTGCATGACATACCAGTGGTATGCATGCCTATGATTTGCCATTTCACACGATCACTTAACCTTCGTCTTACCATAGCGGTTCACAATCAAGAGCTAATTCTCTCTGTACAAATAAACCACGGTCATGAACACAAAATTCCTAATCTTGTCGCCTAAATGTAATGTTCTACACCTCAAACTGGACTTTTACATAACTGAACACGTGTGCTGTTTCCCGCCACGCACGGACATCAAGCGGCGTGAAGTCATGCATGCATGTGCATTTCGTACTTGGAATTATGTCAGCTAACGCGGGGACAAAAAGTATGGCAGCCTAGTTGTACCATCATGTTTCTACGTTCTATTGTTTTTGCTGGTGCTTAACTTTTGCACAGGTGTATATTTCGCCTAGCTACTGTGCGTACGTTTCTGTTCGACCAATGCATTTCAAACAAATGCACAAATCTGTCAACGAAGCATACACGCAGTTTGCTAATCATTCATTCTTGGCGAGAAAGTACTACGCTGACTTTGACTAAGTAGTAATATATTGATTGCACGTGTGTGGATAATAATTCGACAATATTATTGGTGCCCTAGAAACCAACAACTTACTGCCAAATTGCTATTCACATCCGTAGCGAGAGTCGACTAAAAACTAAGATGATTATTTTAGAATATAACAACTGAAAGCTGTTGTAGCAACAATCAAATTATTATCAAAGCTGTATTCGCATTACCTAATAATTATTTTGACAATAATTTTACTGAATGCTGTTGCTGTCATTGATAGCAATAACTTTTCCGCATATTATCGTCAAAATATATATATATATAAGCTTTCTCTAATTTTCTTCTGGAAATTGACACAGTTGCGCTGAACAGTATTGAAATGCAGGCCGTCGAATGTACTGCCATGAATAGTACGCTGTCCGTGCATGCTTACGCGTCCAGACCTGAAGGAGAAATAACTATTTGCACGTGGAGGCAGGTTGGCTTTGTTTGAGAAATCCTCGCCAATACAGACAATAGACTAAACGAATATGGCGTCCAATAGTTGCAACGATTATGGAGTCAGGAAATTGCATGCTGGGTAGCGTTGCATGCTGGAATGCAACTGGAAAGCATGGCGTGCTGGTTAAATTCAACAGAGATCAGCAGGCATCTCATATTTCGTGAAAAAGGGCTTATATTTAATGAGGCACGAGAAATTTAACACGCGTGAAATATGTACGAAGCTGTTGTATTCATTTCACATGGTCAATCAGTGTGTAATTAAGCCGGCCCCTGTAGGTGGTGCAGGTACAGGCCTGGCGTGACCTGCTCGTCAATGGAAATATGTTTTCATTCCGATCTCGATTACATATGTGTCTAACTAATTGTAGCCTACATACATTTGTGCAAACAATTTGCAGCCTAGTTGACAAAAGGGTCCTGGCGCTTCTCAGAAATTGTGAGAGATGGCAGTCATGTATCTGAGATTGTCTAAGCCAGGACATCTTGATCCAGCACTATACAAAGACTTAATGTACTTTTCACCAATAACCATTATATCCGCCTGTGATCTGGAGATGTCGCCAAATGCAAGTACATCTTGTCTGAGGGTTGGTGAAGATTGGATCATTTTCATATGCTTTACTTTGCCCATGCCATATAAAGCTGATGTCGTGTCACATCCAGACATACTATGGACGAATGGCAGGCACATACACAATTCCTTGCCTAAGATCTCTGTGGCCACTTTGATGCATAGCTTATGTTTCTTTGTTTGTAGGAAAATATGTGCAGAGGTGCATGCATGATAGAGGAGTAAGATCAGTATGTCTGTATCGTCAGCAACAACCATCGTTGTTCTTTCAGTTCCTGCCAATTCTAATGCTCTCCTTACAATCACCACATCAGCATCGCCTTCATCTACTGCATGTACCACCTCAACACCTGCATCTGATAAATGTTTTGCCAACAGATTTATGGTATTCTGCTTGTTGCATTTGTTTGATAGAAATCCAGTTTTGTTTCCTGGAACAGGTGTGTTGTCTTGGACAGCTACATCAGGAGCGCCAGCTTGATTAAGCCGTCGTCGCTTCTGTTCTTGATCTTTTGTGGTCTCAGTTTGATAGTTATCAAATATAACGCATACAGGCGCATCAAGCCTCTGATAATGTATTACTGATGCTACGAATGAGCTACAAACGGTCTCCATTGTTCCAATCTTAGGCCATGGTATCCGATGCAAAAGTGTGTAGCCATCAAATACTCTTGCAGCTGGCTCTGTTGTCTCTTGCTGTAGCATTGATGTGTTCATTTCCACAAGCCCAGGACACAGGTCTTCAACGGATGTGCTTCCAACTGCAGATCTCTGAAATGCAATTACCTGGTCATAGGAAGCACTGAGTCCCAGGGATGAGAGCATATCTATGATAACACGGGAGCGGGTAGACTGGTGGATGAACACACCAATGGACAGAAGCAGTGGTGATATAAACGATTGCTTTCCAACAGCTTGCATGATAACATGACATACAGATACCATCTTAAGTTAATTTTCAACTTGGCAGATTCACTACGAGGTTCAGAATAGATACATGAAATAAGATGTTTCAATGCATTTGGCACCTCGATTTCAAGCTTTTCAAGGTCTAAAGTGGACGGTTCTGGATACACATCTGATGGTTGATCAATATCTGTAATTGTTTGATTAATCATAGATCCCACCAGTCTAACAAGTCGCATAGTTTCATCACTCTCGTCACTGGTTGATGCTGCATATGATTCGTGTATGATAGAAGATGCTCTATCAGTCAATGTGACCATGCTTGTCTTGCCTTCAACCTGGGATATTGTCACATCTGTCCCAAATCGGCCAAGCAGACGACGCTGGACGTGCTTTATTCTATATGCGGGTACACCATTTGGCGAGTAGGTGGTCAATTGCGTACGAAGGTCGTGTAAAGTGAACTGGCGCTGTTGCTGTTCCGGTGCTGTTAGCCAATTGCATAGATGGTTAAAGCCCACATCATTCATTTCATCAAAGTTCCGGGCATTACTTCCAGAAGCACCACACGAACTGATGTTTCTACAAGACATGAATTCTTGCATACATTGACGATGATATTTGGCTTTAACAGCACATAGGTCACCTGCAAAAAGTATTCTTGCTTTAACATCATTCGCTAACGAATCATGCCTTTTGCCACACGCGTTTAACAAGGTTCCCTGGACTACAGTGAGTTTACCCGTACTAACATATTCAATATTGCTTATGTGAGAATGCCGTTCAGGGTGACGGCGGACAGCATCAAAGTCGAGCTCTTTAGTAAATATCAAACAATGAGTATGTTAATCATAATAATTAGATTCGGAGCGCAGTGTAGGGGTAGATGGTCGCACTCCTTCATCGTTTCTGTTTTGCTGTTGCACTTTTGCAATATTTCTAGGCAACGTGTAATTTTTGTAGCATTTATCGTGTACATAATGTTCGTTCGACGGAGATAGTTTCAAATCAATACCATCTTCACGAAGCTTTGAAGCGTCAAGCAGCGTTGAAAGCCCTTTATGACTAAGTTTTCTAGAACTACTGCTATCATGGGAAACATTACATACAACACATGTTTTTTCTTGCGTAGGGTCAGACATAATTGTACTAAGCCATTAATTAGGATGAACAATGTGATTTTGACTATATATTTATCGTTTTATAATTGAATCGACTTAACTTACTTCAAGTAACATTTTCTAAATTTACCCGGACTATATATTATTGTAATAGTAAGAATAATAGTGTTAGGAATATTTATATCATTGACTGCATAGTTGCGATCAACATGCTGTCCATATGTGTAACTCTCTCCGTCAGATCTTTAAAAAAAACTGACCATACATTGATGTACCATGTTCTGGAATTCACACTCATGTATCAAATCATATATGGTTGTTATAGACAGGTTTTACTGATTAATTTTAATTTACATTAGTATGTCTTACAGGTTATTTGACTGGGATCTGTTGTCATATACACAATTGACAATAGCAATTGTCAGTAGGTCTAATTTTATAAAATTCTCAACAGATTACCTATTTATGCTAAATATTTTTCACATTTAGTTCCCTAACTTCAAAGGGTTAAAAATCAGGTTTCCCCAAGTGTGAATTTGTGAGAATTTCTTATGTGGACTCTGGACAGTCATAGAAAGTGTTTGGAACACAACATCGTCTGTTATACAAAATGTCCGGGTTAGCCTATATTTCTGTTGGTTTCTACTGGACTACTAGCCGTAAAATCATCAAAATCCAGTAGCTGGTTTGTTTATGAAAATAACATTTTTGATAAATACACTCTTCCTTCGGCTCAAGAAATGCTCTACGGATTACCATCCAGATATGAGTGGAAACGTGCCGTGAAGAAGTCTGTTCATGACTATTGTAGTGAAAAGCAAGCAGCTGGGAGAGGTGAGCATATGCTAATAAGTTTGCAATAACTCTGCACAGATTCCTTAGATAATAGTTCCGTGGCGTACGTCTGGGTGAGTTCATTGAATTCCATAAAAGATACAAAGAAAGCTCCAGAGTGAATGAGAAGGCCATGTGTTGGGGGGGGGGGGGGCGGTATTGCACCTTCAAACCCGCGAGGCGGAGATTTCCAGATCATCCCCAGTCTCCAAGATGTGTGGTGAAGGAGACAGAAAATCGAGAACATTTTGTCCTTAAAGGGGAACAAAAGAAAGGTCATCATTGTTTGCATAAAACACGCAGTTCTATCGTAGAGCCTAAGTTTAAGCTACTGTGTAAAACCTTCCTGCGACATTTATATATAAATCCGATTAAAATGGTGTTAAAAAACGCTATGTTATTATAATTTTCTGCCAGATAGTTAAACCTATGACGTCATAGGTTGAATCCCATCCCATAAGAACCATGATAATGGTACTCTGAAGACAGGAGCGCATGCATTTGGATGGTGATATCACTATCGGTGATAATACTATCGACATCATTTATATATGTACAGATTGAAGAGATTAAGACGTTTATCACACTATGGAAAATTTATGGAATATATTTTGTTATTTTCATACATAAGTTGCCGAACCTTAAGATGGCCATTTTCTATGAAGCTGCCTGCCAATTACATAAATATTACAATATCTCGGGAAGTTTTGAGACTAGCATGAAAACATAAATACCTAAATATGTATTGGGATGTATGTAAGACCTGTTTAAACTGTCATATTAATAGATGAAACTTTAATAACATTATCTTCCGTAGCGCCAGTGAGGGTGTTGATTCAAAAGCGGCAATTGTACTGATATACCTATTCTATCGCGTCCTTCACTTATCTCACGACCAAAACTTGATGTCAAAATCAGCACCATCAGAGAAATCAGGCAAAGGACTCTTATTATATATTCTTCAACATTTCCGCAACTCTGGTTTATATATTCCTAACACCGCTGAAGAGAAACCCCTTATAAAACGCAATTCGCAATTTTATTGCGATAGCGTTGGATGACAGCGAGAAAAACGTTCAACTTATGACGTCATACGCCTCATTCGGGTATAGAAATTTAACTAATGTATCACATATTTAAATTACAAAGTTATACATTTCTAATTTGACCACAGAGCGTACAATTCTATTTTTGAAAACGTTACAGTCTCTAGATTCATTTTATACAAAGTAGTATAGAGGGTCTGGTCTTTCCCTTTAAGTGCAAGCAGCTTAGCCATTGCGCAATAGCGGGAACAACCGCGTAATGGCGACTACAAATATTAAAGTAAAATGGCAGCTCTAAAGAGGACGATCGTCACTAATTCTTTTCCAAATATGTCCTAATATTATTACTTCAGGAAAACTTAAAATAAATACTCCTTTGTGGAAGTATTCTTAGAAAATCGCACACCTTAGACTGTTTCTCCAGTGAACTCGGTGTGCAAACATTAATATTTTGCCTCCAACGGATGCCGTTTTCCTTGTATATAGGCTACCATAGAAATCTTACATAGTATCGTTTACAATAAGTGATTCTTGTCCGTGATATAATTTCAAGAGTTTTCGTAATGAAGTGACTAAACTTGGTGTACGGATACATGGTATGCTGATGTGTGGCATACCAAAATGAGGTCACCGTTACCTATTTCTCATGGTTCACAGAGTATCATAGACAATTTGTTTTCGGTCCCCTATCCCCCCCCCCCCCTCCCCCGGGCAATATTTTAAAGTGTCTTTCACGCATAGTCACTAAAATTGGTATATGGATAATGAATGCACCATAGTCTGACAATGTGTCATGTATCGAAAGTAGGTTAGCCTGTCCTACTTTTCACGGTTTACTGAACAACATAAATTATTGTTGTTTGGACTGTAGTTTCAAGAGTTCAAGAGATCTGTATATAGTGAACAAACTTGGTGTGTGGATGCATTGTATCGTAGTATCAAACGTATGTCAGCGTAGAATGCTTTTGATAGTGCTTTTCATGTTTCACCCAACTACAAGATTAAGTTTGCATTCGGCGAAAGATGGGTTTCAGATGAAGGTGGTGGTTCGCTTTGTGATGCGGTGCATCACTAAAACATAGTCAGCTATGGCACGATGATACCTAGGTAAATGAGTGTGTGTGTGTGCGTGCGTGCGTGCGTGCGTGCGTGCGTGCGTGCGTGCGTGCGTGCGTGCGTGCGTGCGTGCGTGCGTGCGTGCGTGCGTGCGTGAGTGAGGTAGAGAGTGTGTGAGTATAAGTTAGCCTAACTTACACACACACACACACGCACGCACGCACGCACGCGCCTTACTCCCGCCCAAACTCCCGCGCACACACACCCGCACGCACGCACGCACACACACCCGCACGCACACACACACACATATATATATATATATATATATATATATATATATATATATATATATATATATATATATATATATATATATATATATATGTCGGTAACACATATATATCGCTGTCCATCGATTATCGATGAGCGACCGATCGATCACATCAATGATCGATTATGAAAGTTCACATTCGATCGTCGTTATATATTTGTTTCCTATTTCGTGTGTCCGTTGTAGCCTCGCTAATGTAAATTTTACATTGCCTGTGTATTTAAATGTGACAACATCAAAATGTGTCAATTAATTGAAATCACAACTATGTCCAACAGTCGAGTGGAATTTAACCTCGTATCCCGCCCAGGTATGTCTAGCCTCTGTTCATCGACGGCCAATTAGAAGCTAGACAGTTCTCTCCAAATTCTCTCCGAAATGATCTCCATCACAGGTGGAATTTACGCATGTCAATCAAGCGTTGGCTTAATAGGTCTGATTTAGTTGGAGTCAAAGAGTTCAACAACAACAGTTGCTGAATAATCGCCGGAGCATGTTTAGCGAATATTTGTCATCAAAACAGTTTCAAAATTTTCAAGAGGATTCTAAAAATATTATTTAGTTCAAATAATCAATTTCTGCCCACATACACGCACAGGCGTACTTTGGCACATCACATATGCACTTGGAGATCGACCATTTCGAACATGCCTATAGATCTACACAGTCCTTTAGTTTCCGCTCAGTTTTAATGGCTAAATTTGTTCAAGTATATCAAAATGTTTGTTTACTGCAGGCCAAGCCTTGGACATTTCACAACGCCAATGCATGGGCCGGGGTTGGCCAGCTTCATCATAAAAGTGTTAAACCCCTCAAAGATGAAACGTCATGTATCTCATTTCTAATAAAACCCGTACGGGAAAGCTCTTGAACATTATCAACAGCTCCAATGCAAGTTAATTTAAAAATATTCAACAGGGAACTTTTCAGATCATAGCCTATCTATATCGCATAAAGCGTTAGCCTATATAATTGGATGACTGGAGGGATGCAGTAATCACAAGGACAGGAATTCCGATCAACGATCAATTAATTGATCGATTGAACTGTCGATTAATCTGTATCCAAATAGTATATAATACAGGAGGCCCAAGGGGCCTGTGTCGCTCACCTGGAATTATTGGCGAGTGGCACAACCAAACAAAATGAGATGACCACTGTAACATTTTTTCCACTCAAATGTCTGTGAAGAAAATTTCGACGAGTTTTATTAAAATAGTTTCAGTGGTTAATAATTTTAAGTCTCTGTTTTTCTCAGAAATTTGCAGAAAATTCAAGATGTCCGCCAAGAAGTTATATTTTGATCGATTCATGGCGACATTTTACATATTCTCCATGGACACATTTTAATGGCGTTTCGCCCCTAATCATATCAGCCAAATATCGGCCCGATCGTTCAGCGGTTCTGGTTAAGTCGTTATCGCGAAAACTAGGTCATCCAAGATGAACGCCAAACCATTTGGCAAATTAAGTTCCCAGTTTCAGAGAAGACTTTTAAAGACGTTTCTAAAAATCGATCGAAATCCAGGATGGCCGCCGTCCCAATTGGCCGATTGGCTTCGTTTGAACAAATTTGAATCTTTATGGCGTAAGGATGCTTCCTGCCAAATATAATTGAAATTGGCCTAGTAGTTCTCGAGAAGAAGACATTCTAAATTTCCCATTTGCTTTAGTATGGGAGCTTTTGGCGGGAAAATAATCCAAGATGGTCGCCAAACAGTTTATCCGACCGTTTCGAAAATTGCAAAAACACATAAAAAAAACCAATTTCGGCCTCAAAATCAACCAAATAAAAAATCCAATATGGCCGCCAAACGTGCTATATTTTGATTGTCCCACGGCGGCCAGGTTTTTCAACGGTTCAACTTCCCTTGAACACACTTTAATGACCCTTAGTCCCTAATCATATCTGCGAAATTTCGATCCGATCCCTTCAGCGGTTCGGGAGAAGAAGTCATTTTCGCTAAAATTACGTCAACCAAGATGGCCACCGAACCATTTGACCAATCAAGTTCCCTTGAACAAACTTGGTACAACTCTTGCTCTAGATCATATTTCACGAGGCTTGCATCCATCCCCCCAAGCGGTTTCGGTGAAGATTTTTAAAGACGTTTCCTGAAGTCGGCCGCAATCCAAGATGGCCGCCGGCCAAATGGACCGATCGGCTTCGTTTGAACAAACGTGGATCCCTATGCCCTAAGGATGCTTTTTCCCAAATATAATTGATATTGGCCCAGTGGTGCTTGAGAAGAAGTCGTTTAAAGGAAATAGTGGACGGACATACGACGGACGGTCGCCACGGCATAAGCTCACTTGGCCTTTTAGAAATAGAAACAATTTTTTTAATTTATTGTATTTATCCCGTTAGCTATCTGTCAAATGCCAATTGCTGTGTTGGATTGTCAACAACACCACGAAATGGAAATTAGTGTGATAGATAAAATATTTTTGATGTGCAAGTAGAATTAACAACAAGAGATTGCAAACCCCAAATGTTTTCGGATTTTCAGAATTTTCCGGATCTTTTTGGGTCACACACCAAAGTTCTGGAATCCTAGTGTATGATCACACGCCTTTGCGTATTAACATTTCAGCCAATTCATACCAGAAGATTTCGAGATGACCAGAAATTGATCCGATCCGGATCACATCCAAAATCTGGAAATCCTCGGCAAAATCCTTCTTGTGTTAAGATTTCAGTCAAATCTTTTCAGGGGTTTGGGTAGATGCTCTTCTGGATACACACATGGACGTACAGACTGGCAAGTAAACTAACCCGACGACACTACTCTTCCTCCTACGGGCTGGTAATTGCTCATAACTACATATGCATCAGGAGGATGACCGTAAAATTAAATTCAATTTCACCTGTCTAATGACCTAGATTCAACAGTTATTTATATTTGATATTTTTTACATTTTCAACGTAAACTCTAAACAACTAGGTTAGCAACTTGTGCCTTGTATGTGGTGCCATGCATTACCGTTCCTTCGTATCTTTGTAATGATAATGACTTTATTCAGCCCGAATTTTTAATACTATCTTACGCTTCGTTTGGTATAAGATACTGAGTAACGTGCGAGTTTGAATAGAAAAAATAAGTATTACGGCCTTTCTAGTCTTAACTAATGAGCCACAGTGATAGCTAAACATGAGCGTGAATCACAGTTCGAAGAAACATATACAAATCGATGGCTTCGGATGGACTGACTGGATCAATGATGCCATGCTCTAGCATTAGCAATCTAACTAAATCGGAAATATCGTTATCTGCGCATAGCTGGTCACCTATGAATGTGCATTCTTCAGTTAAGGGATCCAATGATTCTACATCCACAGGGCATAGGTAATCGTGCGTTTGATACAACTCAGACGCTTCGTACATTACAATTGGCCGACCATGTTGGGTTCGCTGTCCGGTATATGGTCGAATGTTGTGTCCATTCCATACGGATGTGACTTCATTTAACTCTCTCTGAAATGCAATCATATATATGGAACATGAATAGAATAGATTTTACAATAACTATTATCTTTGGCATATATAGACAATTGCAAAATAGCGTACTACAGATTATATTGAGGGGTATATTTATTTAGACGGATGGACTGATAATTTTCGTAGAAACTGAGACCACTAAGGTTTAATGTTATTTGGAGAACAAGAGGCCCACTGGCATTGGCGCTCAGCTGACTAATATGGAGACTACATGTTCGATAAAACGCGGAATGGGGCAAACATCCAGAACACAATTGATGAACAAGGTAAGTGTCATTTACACTATTGACAAATGGGACAAACAGCGGGTGTCAATGAGTAAAGAGTAACTGCACCGTGGATAATCGGGTGTCCATGTCTATGAGCAATTCTTGCTTGTACAGACATATCTGTGGGCCAACATTTTTTTGCGATTTTTGCGAATTCGCACATTTTATTCAAAATACCAATAAATCTAAAACTTACTAGTAGAAATGATATACCTCACCTTATGCCCATTCTTTATTCTTTAAAACGCCATCTTGATGAGGTTGTATACTTATGTCTGTCACTTACTAGGCTTCGCACAGCTAAAAATAACACGATTATACTCTTAGATCATTGTTGAACGCCTGTATGTCATAATTCTTGTTAGCTATAAAGTAATTAGATAATATTTGTGTTTTCCACGGTCACTCAAGCTTTTATTATTAGTCTAGCCTACGCTAGTTGTAAAAGGTGCCAATTCTATAGTGATGAGCAGGTTAAGCCATATCCATGAGCTCTACTCGACTAAAGAAAATACACAATTTGAGTTACTTTAGTTTCAAGATATACATTAATTAAGCTGTTCTGGTTTCTGTGTTTGTCTTTGCCCTGCGACAGGCAATGTTATTATACGACGTGTATATTCGATTGCCACTTGCGATAAGGTAGTAATGTAGCCAGGCTCGCGAATCTATGTGAGCAGAACCCTTTTTGAGGGCAACACTTTGGAATGCCTGAGGGTCAATTATTGATGGTAACTTGATTTTCGAAAATCGGCGGGGGGTGGGAGGGGGGAGGGGGTGGGGGGCGGGGGTGTGTGTGGAAAGGCGCTCTCACACGCTCAGCCAAACATGCGCTAGACTCAACCTCTATATAAATTCCATCTTGCACACTATTTTATAACTGGGCCAACTTGGCACTGGATATCATCCTCCTATCATGACCATCAACAGTGTCTAGTCTGGTTGTGGATGGGTCATCATCTGGTTATCAAATGTAAAATCAGGCGTTCCCCAGGGCATTGTTATAGGGCCACACCTGTCTACAATACAGAAGAGACCTGCCAGATTGTGTTTCATCTGCAGGTAGGCGTTTTACAGACGATTGCCTTGCATACAGGACAGTCACCTCAACATCAGATCCGGATCCCCTGCAGAAGGATCTATTATCACTCCCAGCCTGAGCCGATGCATGGGGTATAAGGCTCAACCCATCAAGGTGTACTCTCATACCCATGCCTCAACACAGGTTAAGGATACACAAATTTTACACAATGGATGTTGTCGTCTTAGAGCAGGTATCTGAAGCTAAGTATCTTGGTGTCGTGATCTTATGGCCAGTCTCACCAGCATTCTCACTTACCTCAGGCGTCGGGTGGCTATGTCGGTCGTGGGGGTCGAACGAACCCCCTAGAATTTCTCAACTTTTTGTAATATCCGTGTATTGAATTTGCCTATATCTGATACCAATATGAGTCAGATATGTCCATGTTGATATCATCTATTTTGTTGATTTTTATGCCTAGATTGCGGGAAAATGCACCATTTTATTTTCAGAAAAAGAAAATCTTAACCTGGGGGCGACCTCCACCCAAACCCCACTGACGAACACACCTTTCAAAATCCCACCGTGCGACCCTGAGTGCACAGTCTAGCAACTCGACGAAACAAAATCACGAGACTGGTCCTCCATCTAATATTCTCACTCAACGATTTTCAAATATATGTTCACAACTCTTTGAGATATGGAGCGGACAAGAAATTGTTCACAAATTTTAATCATTTATGGGGAGGGATAACGTTGGAAAATATGGACGAATCTTGACAAAACGAAATGATGACTATAGATGTAGGTTCAAAACTGAGATCTGGCCCAGACTCGAATTTGCTAATGGAAGAACGAAGGAAGTGACGGATGGGCGGGCGGGAGTTTGAGCGGGTGAGCGAGTGGGCGGGCGGGAAGGCTGGACAGGACAGACAGACAGACAGACAGAACAGATGAATGGACAGATAGATGGACCACATAATACGTCAGGCCCATAAAAACTACTGATCCGATTTGGTTCA
The DNA here is from genome assembly GCA_034401795.1 of Chaetoderma sp. LZ-2023a. Classification (NCBI taxonomy): domain Eukaryota; kingdom Metazoa; phylum Mollusca; class Caudofoveata; order Chaetodermatida; family Chaetodermatidae; genus Chaetoderma; species Chaetoderma sp. LZ-2023a. The sequence continues at coordinate 5,148,940 of CM067375.1, read as the reverse complement.
CATTTTAACACAACGAACGATCTGTCGATGCAAGAGGATTTCCAGGCGTTTGACCATGGTCCTTATAAAAAGAACTCAGATCTGGTTCGGATTAACATAGTTTGTCAGGTGTCTACTATCGTTGGTCCTGATAGCCGTTCACTGTTTTTCAATCATTTTTTGCTAATAACGCTCGCTAGACTAATAAAATTAGCTTTGATGATAGCGGAAAATACAAATATGTATCTTTTTTAATTACTTGTAGCAAATAGGAGTTATGGCACACATGTATTCAACAATGCGCTAAGAATATATTATCGTGCTATTTTAGGCACGAAAAGAGAAATCAGAAACCTGGTGAATCTTTTGATACATATTATGGCACGTTAAAATACCTCTCAAAGACATGTAATTTCGAACATTTACACCATATGTTATTAAGAGACCGTATCGTACTTGGAATTATTGACAATACTACAAGGAGACGACTTCCCCAAGAACGTAATTTGGACCTAAAATCATGTACCGACATCTGGAAGAGTTCCGAAGCTGCAACTGTGCACATGGGGACAATGTCTCCTTCCAATGTGTATGCTACAGAGGATGTACATAGAGTAACGATGAACTATCGAAATAAATCTGGACAGCACCAGAAATCTAAATATTCTATTAATTTTGATAAGTCGAAACGCAGCTCTCCTAACGTGCGTGATTCTGTAAATGACTGTAAATTCTGTGGTCGCAAACATGTCTTGAAAAAGAACGTATGCCCTGCGTGGGGGAAATTCTGCTCGAAGTGTAAAAACCGAACCATTTAGCAGTAAAGTGGTCAAAGACGTAGATGACCTGTCTGAATCCAGTCAATCTGATTATGAACTGGTTCAGGCTATACATAACTCTGATAATTCTGTTTTTGCTCAAATGAATGTTGAAGGTCATTCAATAAAGTTTCAAATAGATATACCGTGAACATCTTGCCACTTAAATATGTTGACAACACTGTTCTTAAACACACACACGCACACACACACACACACGCACGCACGCACGCACGCACGCACGCACGCACGCACGCACGCACGCACGCACGCACGCACGCACGCACGCACGCACACACACAAATTATTGAAAAAGTGGAACCACGCTAATCTAAACCCCTTAGGAACATGTAGAAAGGTTCTAAAAAATCTTGCAAACAACGAGAATTACTTTGTTAATTTTGTCATCGTAAAGCCAAATCTTCAACCTATGCTGGCTAAATTAGCATCTGAACCAATGGATCTGATTTAAATCAATTACGATAATTTCAAAATTGCTTCACTTGATTCAAGTAATAAATTTGATGATGTATTTAGTGATGATCTTGGTACTCTTCTAGGACAAGTTCACCTGCAGATTGATGAGTCAGCACAACCGGTGGCGCTTCCAGCACAACGCATTCCTGTGCACCTGAAAAGCAAAGTGAAGAAAGAGCTTGATTGAATGGTTGAAATTGGCGTGATCGCACCTGTCGATGAGCCGACAGTGTCGGTAAACCAAATGATGGTTGTTACAAAGAAATCTGGTGATCTTAACAACTGTATTAGCCCCAAGGCTCTGAATAATGTATTGGATAGAGAACACTATCTGATGCCAACTCTTGATGATGTACTTCCAGATTTGTCAAGAGGGAACACTTCTCGAAACTAGATCTACGTAGTAGTTATTGGCACCTGAAGCTTGATGATGCATCCACAAAGCTGCTCTGTTTTCAAACACATTTCGGAAGACATAGATGGCTTCGCTTACCATTCGGTCTGTTAACAAGTTGTAAAATCTTCCAGAAGAGACTGCGTCAAGCACTTGAAGAACTCGAGATTGGCATATGTGTAGTTGATGATATTCTTCTGTATGACGCTGGTGATGATGATGACAAGGCCAGCGTAGACCATGACGAAAAGCTTGATAAACTTCTTGATCGATGTAGAATGATGGGCATTAAACGTAATAGAGAAAAATGCCAATTTAGTTCGAAGGCGTGAAACTGAGAAAGATGAGACTATGATGCCTGCTGCGAGATGTAATCCTGAACGGCTGGCCTGTTGGGAGAAATTCAGTCCCAGAACAATTGCTGCCTTATTACAGCGTTCGGGATGAGTTGACTATACAAGACAGTCTCGTTTTCAAATGTGAAAGACTGGTAATCCCGGGTGGCCTACGGAGTGAGATGAAGAAGTCAATCCATGATAATTCCCATCTTGGAATTGATGGTTGTCTGTACCGAGCACGATAATGTTTATTCTGGCCAGGTATGAGTGCAGAAATAAAGCATTATGTATCAACACGTGAGACGTGTCGCTCATTCGAAACGAATCAGCAAAAAGAAGACCTCATGTCCCATGAGATATCAAGCCACCCATGGGAGAGAGTAGGCGCTGTTCTATTCACATTGCTTATAATCAAAGTGTATGTAGCTAAATGATCAGTGTAGTTTCAATTATCCACAAGACTATATATTATTGAATGATTTTCCAACATAGCTATTGTTGTTGACTTTTATAAAAATGGGGAATGTTATAATATTATCATGTGTATGTTTGAGAACTGTTTTAATTCCGCTTCAACTACACTACTGTCGTAATCGTCTCCAACTGTCAAGTAAAAGTGTCAACACACATCTCTGTGTTTGATTAGTCACTTTTAATTCAGTTTACTGCGCAAGGCCTCGTATGTGAAAGGCGTAAGTATACAGCCTAATCAAGATGGCGTTTTAAAGAATATTTAACTGAGCACTGAGTGAGATATAATAGTTCTAATCTTGAGCTTTAGGTGCATTGATATTTTTAATAAAATGTACAAATTCGCTAAAATCTTACCTGTTGCTCATAGAAATGCCTGTACAAGCAAGAATTGCTCACATATATGAACACTCGATTATCCACGGTGAACTGATGTCAATGGATCCAGTGTCCATGTAATGGAAATTGGGGCGGAAATATGGACATTTGTGCGGGAAAAACGAAAGACTGTGTATACCGAACACTATTAACCATCGGGGAAAGCTCAATTGCCTAATGGTGCAAGCATAACAGATGCGATTTACAAACGGGGCAAAAATCACAGGGAGAAGATTTAGAGAAAAAATGCAAGAATATTGGCATCCTTGACAATTGAAAAAGGACCATTGATCAATGGGCCAGCCATACTTCACACTGCTGTCAAATGGCGCACGTCGATTACCAGAAGCTATTTATAAATGGGGCAATGGTCACGGTAAAAATGAATTGAATATGAAAATGCAAGAATATGAATGTCATTGATGTTATTGACAAACAGGAAAAGTGCTATTGATCAATGGGCCAGACATCCCTAACACTATTGTCAAATGGTTTACGTGTAACACCAGACTTCATTTACCAATGTACAATGGTCACAAGCAAAATGCTGAGCATCAAATACAAGCGTATTGGTGTCCTTGAAAGCATTGATCAACGGGAAAGGTACCGCTGGCCAATAGAGGAGATATCCCTGACATTATTTACCAACATTTCTAGCCTACAAACAGAAGGCACTTACCAGCGGGACAATTCCCACCAGCAAAAATTAGGATGAGAGATGTAAAGATACTGGGCGTTCTTTACAATAGGGACAAACGGGAAACGTACCATTGACCAATGGGGCAGCCATCCCTGACACTATTGACAAATGCCTCAAGTGTACCATCTACCAATGGCGTAATGGCTACAAGCAAACATTTGATTGGGAAATGCCAAATATTTGTGTCGTTGATACTGTTGACCAATGGGAGATGCCACTTTATATCCATAGCCTAATCACATATTGCGCTAAGGGGCATAGCTGCCAAATCTGTTTTTACTTCATTGACAAATGACGAAATGCTCTACAATTGTTAACGGACAACATACAGGTAAATCACGAGTTAAAACCGCCTTAAAGAACCAGAATTATGGCCCTTGTTTAAGGGCCTGACCTCTTCATTTTCGTAGTTCAGATAAATATTGCCTCAAGGAATACATCTGCAAAATTTGGTTTTACTCCATCAACAATTGACGAAACGTGCCACAAACATATTTTCTCATAGGCTTCAATGCATTGAAAATATAGCAAGGATCATAACTTTACTTTTAGAAGGCGTGGTCACTTTATATTCATAGCCCAAATAGATATTGCCTACAATGCATCCAGACACAAGGTTTGGTCACTGTATATGAAAAGCTTACGAAAACTATAGCAGGATAATTTACTGTTGGTCCCAATGGAAAAATTGACCGTTGACATACATTTTCAAGAAACTAGGTCAGATTGACCTAGTTCTTCTATGGGTGGTAGCTTATTGCTATAGGTATGCACCCACTAAGTTTGACGCCAATGGCTCTAAGATTATGAAATGTGCCGCCAAAGTAATGTCTTTTCATACTGCAGAAACTTTGCAATGGCGATAACTCTGCAAGTTTTCATCGAATCAGCTTTATTTTGAAAGATCTATAAATTAGATTAGCATAGGAAACTTTTAACCGAGTCTGATCAAAATCTATCCAAAGCTAACAAAACGTGCCAGCATTATTGACGATGCGCAGACAAACAGACGGACAGCCGGAAACCGGACGGGGAGTTATCGCTAAAGCTGAGCTGACTGACAAGTCAGCTGAGCTATAAACCATTGATGAACGAAGCACGCCGTACACATCAAGGTGGTGTGCGTGTGTTGGTCTACGTCTATATCTGAGAATGTGCGTGTAAAACGAGTTGTTCCGTTGTAAAATGTATTGTAAACTATACACTTCAAAGAGATCGTACGGATCAAACCTCTGGTCTCCGACCAGCTCTGGGCCTAATGAGCTGGATGGAAGGTAGACCGAGCGCAATGAGAGATGTTGTTTTCTGGTGACTTACAATAAATTACATGACATAATCGACACAATTATATCCTGTTGCCATAAGGCTGTCACCACTGTTCTTTTAATCCTATACTATATACAATTACTTTCAACACTTTAGGACCTCATAAATAATTAATTTAAAAACAATAGTACCTGGATTATCTTCAAAAAGCACGCTTGTATAAGACTTTTGTCAAGTATATCACCTGAGTATGTCCCCTCATCCTTTAATACTTCGAAAAAATCCATCCAAAACTGGGTGTTTTCTGTTCTTAATGTCCGCCACCACGATTCTATTCGTTGATTTAATTGGCTTGTGCCATACAAGAAACACGAATTTGCATTTTGCCGCAATATTGTTTGAAACACTTCAACGTGTCCATTTTCGGTCCCACGATCAGCACGAACCCGCACCGGACAGCCATGCAAAGCACTGACAGTTTGCACATAGTACCCGCCTATTATAGTAGGGTCATTGTTTGTGAATGCTGCTTTCAACCATATAATCTTTCTTGAATAGCCATCTATGCAACCATGTATGCAAATTCCATATGGCTTAAGTTTATCATATCCATCAATATGCCATACAAAATTAGGGCCCCGGGATGTGTATCTGCGCCGTACAAGTCTATGTCTTCTTCGCAGATCGACACCTTCGGCATCTAATTCTCCCAGTATTATACGGACTGTCTCTCGTTTCACTGTTAGCCTATTTTGAAGGCATTTTAGGTGCATCCACCTATACCCATGAAGGCGTCCTGACTGCTTTATCTCATTTTCGATAAAGTCAACGACAGCACCCAAATTTGTATAGCGTTTTCTGCGGCGTAGACCATATGCACACAGGAGTCGCTTTAAATGACGTATTCCTAGATGAATGCCATGCTGATTGCTCAAGACAGATTGAAGTTCTATACAATTAAGTCCCAACAAAAAGTAGTTTTTTATCAAAGCGTCTCTGGCAGCCATCTTGGTTGACAAACCTAAAGTAAAAACAAAACAGAAAACTTTAATTTATAACGTTAGTTACTCGGGTTGTTCAAATCGTCAGTATCCAAGCAAGCCAAACCGACCAATATGCGTCATGGCAGCAAAATCAGTTTGAGGTCAAAGGTCACTGTGACTGTCTGTCTGTCTGTCTGTCTGTCTGTCTGTCTGTCTGTCTGTCTGTCTGTCTGTCTGTCTGTCTGTCTGTCTGTCTGTCTGTCTGTCTGTCTGTCTGTCTGTCTGTCTGTCTGTCTGTCTGTCTGTCTGTCTGTCTGTCTGTCTGTCTGTCTGTCTGTCTGTCTGTCTGTCTGTCTGTCTGTCTGTCTGTCTGTCTGTCTGTCTGTCTGTCTGTCTGTCTGTCTGTCTGTCTGTCTGTCTGTCTGTCTGTCTGTCTGTCTGTCTGTCTGTCTGTCTGTCTGTCTGTCTGTCTGTCTGTCTGTCTGTCTGTCTGTCTGTCTGTCTGTCTGTCTGTCTGTCTGTCTGTCTATACATTTAGAATGCAATATACAAATGGAGCAAAATTTAGACAGATGACTGCCTATACCAAGATGAAGACGCCCACTGACAGTGATGTCACTATGTCACTATGTCTGTCTGTCTGTCTGTCTATCTATCTATCTATCTTTCTATCTATATATATATATATATATATATATATATATATATATATATATATATATATATATATATATATATATATATATATATATATATATATATATCTATATATATATATATATATATATATATATATATATATATATATATATATATATATATATATATCTATCTATCTATCTATCTATCTATCTATCTATCTATCTATCTATCTATCTAGGTACCTAGCTACCTACCTACCTACCTACCTATCTACCTACCTACCTATGCTTGACAATAATAAAAACTACATACTTGCGAGTGCCTATTGATATAGCAGAATGGATCTCAGAAAAAAACGTAAAAGTAAGAATATCTTAAATGTACACCATCAATTCCAGTCAATTCGTGTGGTTGTGAGACGGGTAGTTGAAAGCTAGGCCGCTGAAAGAGGATTTTTGTCCTCTGGATGCTGGTCTAGTGGGACCAAACGGGAGGCGGAAGGTTTCATAGAACTCACTGGTTCGAACCCCTATCTGGTCGAAGATTGAAAAGCGTAAAAATTACATTCCAGATGATGAATGAGCTATATCTTTGTGCCAGTGTTTCATCAATGACAGGTTTCATAGAACTAATGCTTGACAATAATAACAAGAGATATAGAAAGATACCAAACATCTCGCCTTCTTATGTTTCGCAGGACCCGATCTTCCTTGGACTAAATATTCTGCGAAACAATAATGTCCAAGCCATGCACATACAACAAGAGCTATCAGAAAATAGAAAATAGCTTACCTGTATATCAATTGAACATCACCGGATATGATGGACCACCGGGTACAGTCTCATTCTGAAATTTGACAATCCACTTGTCGAATCAAAATACCCATGGTACAACCCATCGAGCAAGCATAGCTTCGTAGAAGCCTAGCTTGGAGACTGAACCATAAATCCTTGCTGTCCGGTAGTACCCTACAGTACAATGGATACTGGCATACCAAGACTGACCGAAAGGCAAATGGTCCAAACAAAAGCAAAGTTCGTAGTCTGAAAATAGAAGAAACATTTTCAAAAGGAATTGCATTAATATGATGCAGGCTACATTTAAGAAGCCTATGTAGAAAATAAAAACATGTTATCTAAACTGGATAAGTCTTTGCTGATTAAATTGTCATTTGAAAAAGCATTAACTACAGCATAATAGGCCTACATATAACATGGATGAAAATCGGCCCTACAATAATCAACGTCCAAACGTTGTAAAACTATGGGAAAATATGGAAAATCAATTTCTCTTTTATGTGGACTAGTCATACGCATCGTCTAGAACATATTTGTGAAGCTTTACTCAAATAGAATAACCCGTTGTGGGTGTAAATGCCGTTTTAAAAAAACTTAACGCAACAAAGACTATAACCTGGACATATAAACTGCATGCAAATCAGCCATACCATAATCAATGTTCAAATGCCGAAAAAATTTGAATGTATTTCTTTTTTATGTTGAGTAGTGCTAAGGATAACATAAAACACATCTTTGAAGTTTTATTCAAATTGGACAACCCCTTGTGGGTACAAATGTCGCTTGAAAAAGCTTAATGCAGAAAAATCCTATACCTGGCTATATTGCTTGCATACAAATCAGCCATAAAATAATCAAAGTTCAAGCGGCGAAAGAATCTGTGGAAAATTTCAAAGTCAATTTCTTTTTATGCGGACTCGTCCTAAGCATCTTATAGAACAAGTCTGTGATGTTTTATTCAAATTGGATAACCCCTTGTGGGTGCAAATGTCGTTTGAAAAGGCTTAACGCAGCCAAACCCTATAGCTGGCCACATAACTTGCATGCAAATCAGCATAAAAAATCAAAGTTCAAAGGGCGAAAGACTACGGATAAAATTTGAGTGTTGATTTCATTTTGCTGTGGTCTAGTTTTAAGCATCGCATAGAACAAATCTGTGAAGTTTTATTCAAATCTGACAACCTCTTGTGGGTGTAAATGTCGTTTGAAAAAAGCTTAACACAGCCAAGAAACACAACCAGGATATATAACCTGCACGCAAATCAGCTATAAAATAGTCAAAGTTCAAACGCCGACAAAATTTGGAAAAAATTTGAAAGTCAATTTCTTTTTGACGTGGACTGGTCCTAAGCATCGTATAGAACACATCTGTGGGATTTTTTTTAAATCTAACAGCCCATTGTGGGTGGAAATGCCATTTTTAAAAAGCTTAACGCAGCCAAGAAAGATAAAATTGGACCCATAAAATATTCTATGTTCAAACATGATAAAAGTATGGAAGAAATTATAAAATCAATATAATTTCGACGCAGACTAGTCCTAAGCATCGCATAGAATACATGTTTAAAATATTTGTTAAAATCGGATAGCCCCTTGTGGGTGCAGATACCATTTAAAAAAACTTAACCTGGCGGGACGCCGACGCCAAATCTGACGCCGACGCCAACGCCGACACCCTTTCCCAAAATCTCTTTTTCAGCTTCGTAAAAAGGCGAGATAAAAACAACATACTTAGCTACCTTAGCGAAAACTAAATGAACCACTTTGTCAAAATAACTGTAACAAATTTAACAAAATTCTCCAAAAAATGGTCGACAACAAGAAAATAGTTGAAAAGCAATTTAAATATCTATTTGCAAAATAAGATTCAAAACCACGAACATTTTATCTTCTTCCTAAATCAATACGTCTATTGAATCGTGGTCAGACTCCCATGAGACCACCAGGGCGACTTCTCATTTTAGATGTGCTTCAGGATCATATCGGATCAGTGAATTTATCGACTACCATCTTCAGCCAATTGGGAATAGGCATTTTAGCTTTCTGAAAAACACTGGTCTTTTTATCTCAGGTTTCTAAGATCTTGGTACCTCCAAATGTATTCCTGGTCACCCTCGATACCGATGCTATGTATACTATTATTGACATAGAGCGGGGTTTAAATTCATTTCGAAGAGCATTCGCAGACTACCCTGACACCAACAGACCAGGCCGAGAAGTAATAGCCCTATTAGAACTTAGTTTAAAGGGCAATGATTTTGAATTCGCTGGTGAAATTTTTCAACAAATTTGTGGCTGTGCGATGGGCACAAGTTTTAGTCCATATTTCGCTAATATTATTATATTAGTTGATGACATTTTTATGATCTGGCAACACACAAAAGAAGCATTTACTGAATTCTTGGCAATTCCGAATAATGATGACCCGAATTTAAAGCTGAAAGCTGAAATTAACGAGACGTCTGTAGATTTCCTGGGTGTGACTTTATACAACGGTATAACGTAAGAAACAACTGGCCACTGGCTTCCATCTACCCCATACTTTCAAAGGGCGTGTAAAATTGCAAATAATCCGCCCCCCACCCCCAACCCCACCCGTCCCCCCCACCCCACCCCCACCCCATCCCCACCCCCTATCCGTGATTTAGAAATTATGTCAATTGAACCGTTGCCTCCTTCAGATACAACAGAGGAATCTGACAAACAAAGGAAACTTCAAGAATCGTTTTGGATTAAACAATTGGAAACATAATGGCCAAGGGGCATAAATTCTGGCCCAGGCCTATCTGATCAGCGTGAAATTAGGGCCTATCCCATTTACTCTAAGATGCAGTTGGAAAAAATTTGAAATTGCCACAATCTTAAAAGACGAGTATCACAAATTACAGGACAATTTAAGACAATCCTTCAACAAACGTCCAGTAATTGTGTTTAAGAAAAATCCGAATCTACGTGACATCCACGTGAAACGGGATGGCAAGGGTCTGCAATATATCTTTCCTATTGTTGTTATCCTACTTCAATTACTCCTCGGCAACTTTAGGTTTTGATAAAATAAAAGGTGACGTTTGTCGAACTATTGGGCTGTCGGGATACTGGGTTGAAAATTGTCTGCCATGTCGGACTATTGGGCTGTCGGACTTCTGGGTATAATTGTCGGACTACTGGGCTGTCGGGCTACTGGTCCGTCAGAACAGTGGGCGCAATTTTCGGACTATTGGGCTGTTGGACTATTGGGCTTTCGAACTAGTGGGTGGAATTGTTGGACTATTGGGCTGTCGGACTATTGGGATGTCGAACTAGTGGGTAAAAGTGTCGGACTATTGGGCTGTCGGACTATTGGGCTGTCGGACTAGTGAGGGACGCCCCCACCCACCCACCCACCCCACCCGCCCCCATACCAACCCATTCATTTGTTCGTTTGTTCGTTCTTTCGTTCGTTCATATAATAATTAGTCATTAATTCCTCGCAGTTGGTTATTATTCGGCGACCTTGACTAGTATGACGAAGTAACTGTAATACAAAATCCCTAAAATAGCACAGATCATTGATAAATGCGTATCTTTAAATTAGCTTATTTCTACATTATATTAGATTATAAGTACCACTATATACCTGGGTAAATACCCCTTGATTTAAACGCTTAGGTTATTGTAACAAAATGATAATTAATGTCTTAACACTCGTAATATCGTCTACTTACGTGCTGAGCATCAGCAACAGATGCAACTTCTGTCATTAAAACTATGCGTAGTAATATCCGGTTACGTGGTGTAAAAAATTATCTCGAGCGCTCGATATAATTATGTCGAGCGCTCGAGATACTATGTCGAGCGCTCTATATAATTATGTCGAGCGCTCGAGATAATTATATCGAGCGCTCGAGATAATATGTCGAGCGCTCGAGATAATATGTCGAGCGCTCGAGATAATATGTCGAGCGCTCGAGATAATATGTCGAGCGCTCGAGATAATATTTTTTCGCAGACATAGCCCTTCAGGGCTTCCGTACTAAAGCCCCTTCCACCAGCGATTACGCCTTTAATACTTCGAGTAGCTCAATTTTCAGATAACTATACGTGTAAGCTGTTTAAACCTTTGAGCGATGACTTCCACATATCGCGTTTTCAAGGCAAGCATAAAAACTGTTGATTATTTTGAGATTAACTTGAGTGGAAACTGTTACTGCCTTAGTAGTGTGGAAATAAATCTAACTATTTATCTATCTATATTCAATTATTATATTTTAATCACTATTGTGCTGAATATTTTGAGAAAACTTCACTGAAGATTGTTGCTGCCCTATGCTGTATCGAGCTACAGGGGTATTATTCTGGGGGGAAATTCAATGAATTTGCAGTATTATTTTTTTGGAATTGAGGATATGGGATATTATAGTTAAAAGCGTTTTGAGTGAAGATAGAAAGGGTGGAACTGTATCAATAGCGCTTCACTCCTAATGGACTGTATACATCGATTCCATAACTGTCCTGAAGAACCTACTTAAAGTTATATCTGTGTGATCTATGGTGTGCAACCAGCGATCGAAAAGAAGAAAAGAAGAAGATCTATGGTGTGCAAATGATTTCTAAACGTTAATATTATACTACTATCATTACCTTTTTAACTTTCTCTACCATAATGTTGATATGTCAGCCACCACATATGATAGTGATATGGTGGTGGTGTTTTTAGTTATGTTGTACAATTGTTCTAATGTGTGTAAGGAGTCCACTGCCCTACAGGCTCTGCCTTTGGTACCGTACTCTCTGTTGTGACATTAAATATGCACAAACAAAATTAATGAAATAATATAACATCGAGTCTTGAATCTTGAATAATGGGCTGTCGGGATATTGTATGTATGATTACTGTATTCTGCGGCTGTAGTAGTAGTAGAAACATCCTACAGCTGCAATCAGTCCTTCTTCGCTTTTGCCCACTGTATCTTGTTCTCAGCCAAAATCCTTAGCTTCCTCAGGTCCATTCTTGACTTGAGTGTACCTAATCCTGCTTTCTTGAGGTCACCTCGTAGCACTCTAGGCAGATTTATGCAATGACGTCATCTCCTGGCTCTGTATTTGCTGGTTCCGAGTAGGGCAACTTCCAAAGCTTTCTGTGCTGGAGTGTCTTCTGGCATCCTTAGCACATGGCCAAGCATGGACCATCTTTGCTGCGTGACTTTTTACAGACAGCAGCGGCGTATTACACACCTTGTATAGTATTACACAGCTTGTATAGTGCATCGTTGGAAATTATGCTGTCTGGCCATCAGTGTCCAGTGATGGTGTGTAGGTGTTTGCGGTGGCAGGCGTCAAGTTTGTCTAGAGCTGCCTTTGGAGCTGCACAGCTGTTATGGTTACACATCATCAAGGATACGCAGGTTGCATTGTATAAATATAGTCTTTTTACCAAGGGTATCTTTGATCTACAAATCCATAGCTTCCAGAAGGACTGGAAAGCTATGTTCCCCATGATGCAGCGTGCAGCAATGTCAGCAGTACTGCAAAGCAGTGAGCCCAGGATTTTACTTTTCATCCATGGTTCACCGCCACGGAGTGGATCGTCATTTTCTGTAGTTTCATGCTTTGTAGATTGTTTTGGATTCATTCATAAAGAGATTCTCAATTTTTAGTTTGCTTGCAGCTATTGGGAGAAGTTCGTCAAGGGGTTTCTTTTTCTCATCTATAAAGTCCACATCGTCGGCATATTCCATCTCTAGCGGCATGTCCAGTATTGACACTGGGGTGGGTGGGGGGTGTATGGGGGTGGGGGGGGGTGTGGGTGGGGGTGGGGGGTGGGGGGGTGGGGTGTTGGTCTTGTGGAGTTTTCCCACACGGATTTCAATGCAGCAGCCAGGTAACAGGTGAAGAGCACGGGGATAGACCATCTCCCTTAGGGGAGCCGATTGATGTCTCACACTCTACAGACTTCACTGACTTGACTCGTACTCTCAGCTGTCGGGATATTGGACTGTCGGAATAGTGGGTTGTCGGAATGTTGGGATGTCGGAATAATGGGCTGTCGGAATATTGATGTGTCGGAATAATGGGCTGTCAGAATATTGGGCTGTCGGAAAAGGTGGGGGCGACCCCGATTAACCAATGAGATTTCAGCACCAATTAACCCGTAAGCAAATACACACCTCGTATGTTACGTCATAACCGTTAGATACGCAGAGGTCAGGAAGGGTATACGGTTTAGTCTGTTAGAGTGATTAACCCTATGACATGCATAATTTAATAATGATTGATTGTGAAGATGCTCTTGTAACCTTGAGAAAGCTATATGACCACGCCTAGTCGATTCACCTACTGTCGAGTTGTTGCCTGGCTACGCTAATTAAATTATCAAATTTGCTTTGGAACTTAGCTGAACACTTATTGAATTCACTGTTACAGTTCAGTTCAGAAATAAGTGTTTCTTTTGGTTATTTCCAAAAAAATAATATATATATATATACTGTGAATATTTTTTAGCACAATCGGATTGGAAAACAGGTAGCACTGTCTTCCAATCCGATTATGTTCAAAATATTCAACACAACATCTCTTACATCGAGTTCAACTCAAAATTATTGTAGCCTACTAACTAACATATGTTACTGTTTTTGCTTTGGAAACATTTAAAGTTATTTCTAAACTGTACAGTATTAAATTTATTTTATCTTGCAGACAATGTCTCTTTAAATGCCACCTGTTATAACTCAGAGCGAGCCGATCATGTGATCATGTTGGAAGTTTTATCCAATGTACAGCTTAGAAATAAGTTAGAATTATATAAAACAAAAAAGAAACATGTTAGTCAGTAAGAAATGCTCTGTTGAATATTTTGAACACAATAGCTATGCCCCGCCCATCTTTAGCTAGGCTCCACCCACACCTCGCTCGTGTTGGGATCGATCGATCTCTGAACACCCTGACTATCAAATTAAAAAAAATACACAGGTAAGCTGTTGAACATTTTGAAACTAATTTCACTGGGTGTCGTTGCTGCCTAAGGCAGCAAAAGCACCCAGTCAAATTAGTTTCAAAATATTCAACAGCGTGTTTATTAAATAGCAAATAATTACAAAGACAATCCATTAGAGATTTGATGGTGGTGATGATATGGAACCCTTTGTGACGTAATGATTATGACGTCATCATACACACCGCTGAGATGATTATGACGTCATACTCGGTCTGATGATGGATGGATACTCTGGAAAGGTGAATTGGATTGGACTCCTATGACATTGTTGCCTTAGACAGCCTTATGTTCAAACTATTCTAAGGGTTTTATTTTATTTTGGGAGCATTTAAAGTTATTTCTGAGCCGTACTGTACTTTTATCTCTCTAGAGGCGAATGCTGGCAGTACATGTAAATTGTAATGTGCAGTGACAGCCGGGTGGGGGCATCCGCCCACCCCGTGATTGCGTGTCTAAGGGCGTAATCTATCTAGGTCGGTGTTGTTTACTGTATCTGGCGCACAATCTATGCACACAGATATAGCCAAATAGAGAGACGGACCAGTAACGACATATATGAACACAATAGCATTGATAAGGACGGAGTAAGAGCATAATATGGGCCTATGTAATATAATATACCTTTAATTATAGGCGAGCATGCATGTATACATCTTATATACGCCATAGTGCTGACTTATTGTGGGTTTATTCCTCCCATTTCTTCAGAGGTTACAATACACCTTTTATAGTTGTTAGATGACGCTATAACCTTTGCCCTCACGTGATTATATCTCGTGTTTTGTGTATCTAGCCTCGTAACTAGGATGGTTTAATAATAAACTATTGTGCAACTCAAGTTGCAACTATTCGTTAACCCGCTCGTGCCCGGGTTGAGCCCATCGAAGCTGGCGTTCCGAGTACAGATTACAGATGGCATATTACAGGCGCGCGCGGGACAGTTCACGTGTTTTACAGCTATACTGAACAGGACGAAGCTGTTTATTTTACATTTGTTCTGAAGCCTCCAGTGTGTTTGTGAATAAAACAGGAACATTTGTTCTGAAATTTCGGCTTATTCGTGAATAAAAAAGCAACATTAAACAGCAACACAAAACATCTGACATCTGGGTAAGTCACTTTATAATAAGGACATTTAGTTACGTCACACTCACCCCGTCTCACTAATTCTTAGCGCAGACGACCACGGATCCGTTTGCGTTAGACGGACGGCTAAAACTGCTATCGATCCGTCAGGCCGGCGTTTATTATATTTTAGTAATCGTTTGACTGATCCGGATAACACACACACACACACACATATATATATATATATATATATATATATATATATATATATATATATATATATATATATATATATATATATATATATAAATCAGGGAGTCCAATCCAGAAACGCAAACGGATCCCACCTCACACGGCGGATCCGTTCCAGGACGTTTCATGACGATGTTGCTGCTTTGGTCCTAATATCTAACCTGTTTGATTTTCAAAAATTCACCGGGGACGGAGCCAGAGGTCCCTGTACACAATTGCGGGTCGAAGCGAAAGGCAAACCAACTATAAGAGGGCTCCTCCCCAGAAAATTGTGAAATTAATACGATTATTTGTGTTAAATAAAATGGGCGCTAGAATGCCGTATAACTGTTTGTTGCAAGTGTTTAGGAAAGTCTCATATGAAGAGAAAGCTACACAGCTATCATCCCACGATGATCCTGCACACTTCAACATGTCAAGATATTTTGCATTTATGATGTTTATCTGCAAAATACCATTTCAAAAAGACCACCTTTCCAGAGTATCCATCCATCATCTGACCTTGTATCGCTTCATAATCAGCTCAGCTCGTGTATGAAGATGTCATAATCATTATGTCACAAAGACCGTCATCAAATCTCAAATGGACACAGTGTATTGTATGTCTGTAATTCTTTGCTATTTAATAAACATGCTGTTGAATATTTTGAAACTAATTTGACAGCACTTTTGCTGACTTAGGCAGCAACAGCACCCAGTCAAATTAGTTTCAAAATATTCAACAGCTTACCTGTGTATTTTTTTGGGAAATTGATAGATAGGGTGTTCAGAGATTGATGATCCCAACATCATCACCACCATCAAATCTCTAATTGTCCAACACGTATGAATTGTATGTCTTTGTAATTCTTTGCTATTTAATAAACATGCTGTTGAAAATTTTGACACTAATTTGACTACGTGCTGTTGCTGCCTTAGGCAGCAATAGCACCCAGTCAAATTAGTTTCAAAATATTCAACAGCTTACCTGTGTATTTGGAAATTGATAGTTAGGGTGTTCAGAGATCGATCGATCCCAACACGAGCCAGATGTGGGTGGAGCTTACCTGGAGATGGGCGGGGCATAGCTAAAACCGGAAAGGTCCATTGCCTATATTAGTCTTGCAAATGTCATAATGTATGTCAACTTACGCGACGACCCCGTATTATCAAAGTAAAACAGCATCTTTGATGTAAATAACACACAATCCTTCTGTTTACTAAAGAAAATCCTAGGCTCTATCTATTATATCTCATTTGATCTATTAACCAATATACTGTTTAACCAACCGACCGACTTAGGCACCAGTATCATGTCTCCACCCATATCTCGGAAAGCTGGGTGTAGTAGTGATTAGGTGATTGATTGATTAAGGATGGGATACAACTTACAAAAGTAATCAGAGATTGCAGACCTCACCCTGCCATTTTTAGATTTTCTAGAATTTTTTTCCAGATTTCGCGGATTTGTTCCGATCACGCCAAAAGTTGTGGAACACTAGTGTATGCTATCATACTTTCTTGTGTTAATATTGGAGCAAATTCGGATCCGTAGTTTCCGAGATAAGATTATATCCAGAATTTGATCTGATTCCCAGCCCCACCCCCAACCCAGGTTCTTTTATGAGGATCACGGCTGGGAATCCTCTTGCATGGCAAGTTCTTTCCTTGGGTTAACATTCTGAGCCAAACCGGATCCGTACCGGTTGCAGTCGGACAAGTGTTTAATTTTCGCAACAGGACCATCAGGACAGCCATCAACACCATTACCACAACCAACAGCACCATCATTACTACCACTCCCATCACCGACAACAACAACAACAGCAACAACAACAAGCCCGTCATCGTAGCCATGACCCAGCATAACCACCACCATCATCAGCACCACTGCCAACACCACCACTACCAGCACCAACACCAACACAATTACCTACAAGAGCTCCACCGCCAGTAACAACAACACTACCGCCACCAACAACACCACCTCTACAGCCATCACGAGCAAATCCACCAACACAATCCCTCCAATACCACCACAATCACGCCCAACAACAGCACCACAACCACTACACGCACACACACACACCTTCGCCATCACCACACTAACACAACTATCGAAACAATCATCATGACCACCAATAGCAGCAGCAGCGATAACAACAACATCACCACCATGAACACCAGCACCACCATCACCCCAAGAACAACAACAAAAACAGCAACGACAACAAAATCTTCCTTCACCTCCACCACCGTCACCACACTAACACAACCATCACGACCACCACCCCCATCACCAACAAGAACAACAACGACAATAACAACAACAGCACCACCACCTCCACCAGCAGAAGCACCAGCACCACTGCAACAATCATCAACACCAAAACAGTCACACAGACAACAAGCACCATCACCAGCACTACCACCGCCGCCAACAATAACAACAAAAACAATTTCAATAGCAGCAACTGCAACAACACTGTCACCAGAACTACAACCAGAATGGTCCATCACCACAACCGCCACAACCACAGCCAACACCACCACCACAAAAATCACCATCACCCACAACAACCAACACCAGCCCAATTACCCACAATCATACCACCTCGAGTACCACCACCAGTAACACCATCAACGTTGCCGGCCCTACCACCGCCACCAACAACACCACTTCTACAACCACCACGACCACGTGGCCATGACCACAAAATCCACTACAACAACAACCACTACCACCACCAACCCCCCCCCACCACCACCACCAACACCACCACTACCACCACAACCACTACTACTAGATGATCACCACCAGCACCCGCACCAACAACAACAACGGCACAATCACCACCACCAACACCATCGCAGCCACCACTACCACCACCGAAGCCACTACCGCTGGCGCACCACCACCAACAACAAAACAACAGCACCAACACCAGCACCTCCACCAACGCTGCCACCAACGCCGACGTCACCACAACCGTAACAACAACAACAATTAGACACGACGAGGACACCAACGTAGCTCAACATTTCAATCTTCCTGGTCATTCTGTCGATAGACACTTTGAGACTATGCCTATTAAGCAACTGCCTCTTTCTGCTACGGCCGAATAAACTGATAAACAAAGAAAACGTTTGAGAATCATTTTGGATTAAGCCACTGAAAACAAAATGGCCGAGAGGCATAAACGTTGACCCTGGTCTTGCTGATCAACGTGAAATTATTCCATTCAGTTTAACATACAATCGAAAAAATGTTGAAATTTCTGAAATTTTGAAAGATGAATATCATAAATTGCAGGATAAAATGAAAGAACCTCTCAATTTGCGTCCAGTGATAGCCTTTAAGAAAAACTCCATTCTCCTTCCATCAATACTCGCCATTCTATTACTTCTGATATACAGCTGGCCCTGACAGCTGGCTCTAGGACTAGACTTAGTAAGCTTTACCGACTCCTGGAACCGGGTACTCGGCTCCCAACTGCCGAGTACCCGTCTGCCATGAAGCTCATTCTTGTTTGCATAGCAACAAGAGAATACATGCTTTTTGCAGTTTGAAAGTCTTAAGATTGTTAACCAGGTCGTATATTTCCATGTTATTCCATAGTTAAGACTTAAGTCTCTAAAATTTCGTCTGTGTCGCATGTTCCAATTTCTAACCCCAAAGAAAATGGGACGTGTGTTAACAACGAAATATGCCGGATGATCGCCTTCTTTAAACCCCAACAGGCGATCGGCAGATATGAAAATAGGTGTTAGCTACTGTGTTTTTAACACGAATATCGGCTGACGTCGTTCTCCGTAAGATCCGAGCGGGTGACGTCACACCCGGGTGTTCTCGGATGTTTATGTGAAGAACATTTTTTCATTAATTCACGCATCTGATTCTAGGTGCTGCGTACTAAAATGGTACCAGAAAACTTTGGAATTTTCAAGTTTTGCGTGTTATCACGATCTGTTTGCAATGATCGGTGGTTTCAAAATTCTTGATTAAGATGTGTGGTCTGCGGTTTTACTTGTGTGCTACAGCAGTTTGTTTACATTTTGTTGTTTCTTCACATGTCGTTTTGGCCTTCGTTAGGAGTATAATTTATATTTATTAGTAAAAATACCCCGAATGCTATGTGATATGATTCCTGGTTCCGTGATACATCCTTGAGGATCAGTGTTTGGGTGTATTATTGCCCGCTTCGTTCTTGTCATCATAATCAATGTGATCTTTGCTGTAACGTTGCGGGGTGGGGTGCGGGAGGGTGACAGTTAATTTATGGTCAAAATATTTGAAAATTAATTGTCTGCCTTCCATCTATGTCTCGCTCCGCTTGCTTATTGTATTGTGCTTATTTATAGGCCAAGCCAGCCCCGCCATCATGTGAGGAGTGCCATAAATTCGTTCAGGTTTTGTTTAAGGACCATGTCTGTTTTCGATGTACGAAATGTAACCTTGACAATAGGTGTAACGTATGTGCAGTGTGGTCGGTTGACATGATGTTGAAGGTCCTTACCCAGAAGGACTTGGCTGGGTCTGACGCGGGGTCAGGCGGACCGAAAGCAAATCGTGGAGCGTCCGTTTCGGCCCTTGGAGGCGCTCCACATCTACAGCCGGAGGTGGCGGAGATGGCACCGCCGGTGTGGTTTGGTCCGGCTATGCAGGCCTTCCTGCATAGTGTTCTGCCCACGCTGGTGTCATCCCTGCTGCCGAAAGTTGTAGCGCAGGCTCTCCCCATGTTTGGTTCGGACCCTGTCCTTGGACAGGGTTCTGGACTGGCCACCGAGGGAGCCGTCTCTCGGGCTCCAGCCTGACAGGTTCTGTTTCCCTGTGGTCACCTCTGGGTGGTCCAGTAGCGGTGGCCGGTCTGTCAGGCATGGGAGCCGTCCGCCAGGACGAGAGGGCTGGAAGGGCACTGGGAAGGTTACGTCCTCAAATGGCGGAAAGAAGGGAGCGGATCGTACCTGAGGGTATGAGAGCTCCCTTCGTATCTGCCTGGACCGCACCTGTGCGACAGGAGCAGCGATGCCAGTTAGACCAGCCGAGCCAAGACCTAAATGGTTCTCTCTCGTCAAGAGAGGGGGGTGAGCGGATCGCGAGCCAGACAACCCCATTAGGCGTCGAGGCATCTATAGTGGGTGGAAGGCTCATGCGTTTCGTCGAGGCTTGGCGAGGTGTGACGTCAGACAGTCTGGTCCTGGGATGGTTATCCCAGAGGTACATGCCGGAGTGGTGGGATTTTCCACCACAGAATCTGTCTTTGGCACCTGTCTGGACACCCGTACCAACGGAACCAGACAAGTTAGAAGCCATTCAAAACGAAGTGTCAGGTTTGCTTCTGAAGAGAGCAATAAAACCAGCAAACCAGAACACGCCAGGCTTCTATTCAAACATGTTCCTTGTCCCCAAGAGCACAGGGGGATGGAGACCCGTACTCAATCTGCGGCCATTCAATTGGTTTATCCATATGCCTTGGTTCCATATGGAAACGCTGAGGTCGGTAATGGCAGGATTGAGGAAGGGAATGTGGTGTGTGTCGATCGATCTGAAAGATGCATATTTCCACATCCCAATGAACAGGAGTTGTCACAGGTTTCTGAGATTTGTGTTTCAGAATCAAGTATGGGAGTTTATAGTCCTCCCATTCTGCCTGTTGACAGCTCAAAGGGTTTTCACAATAGTGGTCCTTGCGGTGACAGCGTATCTCAGAAAAGAGAACGTGGCGCTACACACCTACATAGACGATTAGCTGATCAAAGCAGACACACCAGCCAGGTTAGAGGTGGATACTGCTCTGACTCTGAAGTTACTTTCAGATCTAGGCTGGATAGTCAACAAGGAGAAATCCGAGTTGACACCCACTCAACATTTCGTTTATTTAGGGATGCGATTCGATCTGGAGGAGGGCAGGGTTTACCCGTCAGAGCCCAGAGTGGTGTTTCTGTTAGCCATCCTCAAGAGTTTTCGATTGGGAAACCACATTCAGGCGAGGCGGTTTCTTCAGATGATGGTCTCCATGGAGCAGGTAATCCCGTACGCTGCTCTAATGCGAAGACCTATCCAGTTGTATCTGATGTCTCTGTGGAAACAGAGAACAGAACCCCTGTCATAGCTAGTGCCAGTTTTGGAGCCGATAATGTCGCATCTTGTATGGTGGAAAAAGCGTCCGAATCTCCTAGTAGGGGTTTCGCTGCACCTACCCCACCCCCAGCTGTCCGTGTACACGGATGCATCGCTGGAGGGATGGGGGCCTGCCTGGGAGAACACCAGGTCTCGGGCACATGGACTCTCCAGGAGAGCCAGCTGCATATCAATCTGTTGGAAATGATGGCAGTGGAACTGGCATTGGAGGAGTTTCTTCCAATGGTCAGGGGCAAGGCGATATTGATACGGTCGGACAACTCGACGGTAGTATCATACATAAATCGCCAAGGCGAGACCAAGTCACCCACACTGTATCAAAGTGTGACACTTGATTCAATGGTCCAGGAATTACTCGGTTGTTTTGAAAGCAGCTCACTGGTCGATTGAACATTCTGGCAGATGCTTTGTCTCGTAGACAGAGAATTCTGCCAACAGAATGGTCTTTCAACCCTCCAGTTCTACAAAGGATCTTCAAGCATTGGGGCAAACCCAACGTGGACTTGTTCGCCACAAGGGAAAATGCTCAAATCATGACTTATGCCTCGCCGATTCCAGATCCAAATGTCGTCGATACAGACGCTCTGGTGATAAGCTGGAGAGGGATGCACGCTTACGCGTACCCACCCACCATTCTTCTGCCGAAGATATTGGTGAAGATCAGGGAGGAACCATGCCTGGTCCTGCTAATAGCGCCGTTTTGGCCCAGCAGGGCGTGGTTCACGGATCTTCTAGATCTGCTGGTGGAAAACCCAGTGCAGTTTCTCTGTGAGCTGTTCTTTTCGTGACTAGCTCCCGTCACAATTGCTGGATACAAGTCGGCTTTGGCATCAGTTATCCCTTGTCTAGCCAACAGGGGTAGTCCAGAGGTGGCCCAGTTAAATGTGATGATGAAGGGAATGAGCAATCTCCGACCGAGACAACCGGTAGTCATTCCAGCCTGGAGTCTATCTTTAGTGCTTAATGTACTGGCCAAGCACCCTTTCGAAATATTGCGTTCGGCTAGTCTAAAGCATTTGACTCTAAAGGCGGTCTTTCTATTGGCAGCTTCCTCAACTAGAAGGCGGAGTGAGATCCATGCACTTTCAGCAGAGAGGGACCGATTTATTGTCACCGGAGAGGGTCTGCGTCTACTGCCAAGAGCAGAGTTTATGTCAAAGAATCAATCTTTGAGATATCCCGGCAAACCGATCATATTGAAACTAACAAGGTTTGATCGTGATGCCAGTGTCTGGTACCCAGTCCGTGCTTTGACTAAGTACAGAAAACGGACAGACTCGTTACGGTCGAATGATAGACATCTGTGGATCTGCCAATGGTGTTCCGTTAGAGGACATCATGGCTGTTGCACAATGGCACCGTGAGTCCTCTTTCACGGATTACTATATGGGGGATGTGTCAGACTCCGCCAATCCACTTGCTTTAGCTGTTTTGAAACGATAGCTATGCGACCACACTGCTCTTCTCCCTTTTTTGGCATTTGTAAGAAAGATTTAAGAAGCAGACATGGTCGAGCGAGAGGATGACAACCAGATTGTGTCACTGATGGCCGGACAAGTGAATGGTCTGAAATCCATATATCATGAGGTAATTCAAGATTGAGAGTTTTTTGTATTATGTCTATATATCATGTTCATTCATCTTATATATTCATGCTCATTCCCAGGCTAATACATATAAATATATGCAAAGAGCAGTTAACCCTCTTGGCATATTTGTGTTTTCAGGCGAGGTGCATGTTCGTGAGTTCTCTCCCTTTTCTTAGAAGAAAAAGGGGGGGGGGGTTGGTCAGTGATGCGAATGTGATTCGGTCCCTTTAACTTAATGGTCCTTTTAAGTCTTCATTTGTCAAGTTTAAGTCTAAGCTCTTTCTCCAAGGGGCAAAAGGAGCAGTTATGGCTTGCCCCTTCCCACCAGGTTACTGACCAAATCTGGTATATATCAGAAGTAATAGAATGGTGAGTATTGATCGAAGGAGAATGAAGGGAAGTTCAATTTCCCTTTCTCCGAGATCTAACAATACTCACTATTCTGTTACGGACCCAGCCTCCCAGCCCCACGGAGGCAAGCCATGGTGTTCTCTTGTTTGGTGGCTATGCAAACAATATGAGCTTCATGGCAGACGGGTACTCGGCAGTTGGGAGCCAAGTACCCGGTTCCAGGAGTCGGTAAAGCTTACTAAGTCTTTAGTCCTAGAGCCAGCTGTCAGGGCCAGCTGTATATCAGAAGTAATAGAATGGTGAGTATTGTTAGATCTCGGAGAAAGGGAAATTGAAATTTCCTTAAATCTCGGACAATAAAATAAACAAAAAATATCTCCCAACCTCGGGAGATCCTGAGCCAGTCCGTTTAATCATATAACCACCACCACCAGCCACACCACCACCAACAACAACAACAAAATTCACCTTCACAACCACCACCGTCACCACACTAACACAACCATATATACAATCATCACGACCAGCACCACCTCCATCACCACCAGCAGCAGCAGCAGCACCACCACCACCACCAACAACAACAGCATCACAATCACCACCACTGCCATCACTACCATCGCGACCACCACCACCATAA
Source organism: Chaetoderma sp. LZ-2023a (assembly GCA_034401795.1). Taxonomy (NCBI): domain Eukaryota; kingdom Metazoa; phylum Mollusca; class Caudofoveata; order Chaetodermatida; family Chaetodermatidae; genus Chaetoderma; species Chaetoderma sp. LZ-2023a. The sequence goes on along the minus strand of CM067375.1, from coordinate 5,124,702 downwards.
CCAACACTGCCACCACCGCCGCTGGCGCCACCACAACCATCACCAACAACACAATCGCCACCACCAACAAACCCCACCACCACCACGACCATCAACACCGCCACCACCGCCGATAACAACAACGGCAGCAGCAACAACAACAACAAAATCCACCTTCACCACACTAATAACCATCAACACAATTATCACGACCACCGACACTAGCACCAGCTCCAACACCACCACCAGCCACACACACCCCCCAACCACACACACCCCCCAACACTACCATCACCACCACCAACAACAACAATAGCACAATCACCACCATCTCCACCAGCGCGAACACACCAGCACCAGCACACCCAACCCCATAGCCAACACTGCCACCATCATCATTACCGCCGCTGGCGCCACCACAACCATCACCCACAACAACAACAACACAATCGCCACCACCAACAACCTCGTACCACCACAGCCCCCACCACCACTACCTCGACCATCACCCCGCCATCACCACTAACACCACCGCCACCACCACCACTGATAGTAACAACAGCAGCAGCAACAACAAAATCCACCTTCATCACACTAACACAACAACCATCAACACAATCGTCACGACCACCACTAGCAGTAGCTCCATCACCACCACCACCAGCCAACACTTCCGCCACGACCATGACCGCTGGCCCCATGACCACCACCAACAACAACACAAACACCATCACCAACCGTCAACACCAATATCAACAAGAACAACAACAAGATCACCATCACAACCAACACCAACACAAGCACCCTACCACCACCACCCAATAATAATAATAATAATAATAATAATAATAATAATAATAATAATAATAATAATAATAAAAACAACAACAACAACAACAACGCCACCACCATAAACCATCACCACTGCCACAAGCACCACCAAAACCAACACAGATCTGCACCTCCATGGAAACGAGCATCACGATGTAAGGGTTTTGCTACTGTTTTGCATAGTATGAAGTCTATTTGCTCGAAGACGGCTGTTGTAGCCTTAGGGCCTTTTTGGGGCGATCAGCAATGTGTACTGTCCATGTTGTTCGGTGACAGCACGGGTGTTTGAAAGCCGTATATGTGGCAAATAGGCCAAATTGGAACTAAGGACTGCCACGAGTGCATCTTAGGTATCTCCAAATACATTGCCTATTTGACATAGATCAGCCCACCAAAGACATTACCTATGTGACATTGATCAGCCCACCAAAGACATTGCCTACGCGACAATGGGCAGCCCGCCTTCTGACATTACCTGGGTGACAATGGGCCTCTACATAATAGGCCATACAGGACAAACATAAACATAATGCGAGTGTCAACGACTCAACATTGCAATACATATAGCGAGTCGAGTTGATCATAATACACATAGCGAGTCGAGTTGATCATAATACATATAGCGAGTCGAGTTGATCATAATACATACAGTGAGGCGAGATGATCATATGTCAGAAGTTTTATCTCTATATAGAGACATGATAGCATACAATCATGGCAGTGCATGTAAATTATTATGAACACTGATGCATTAGACAGCCCCGTACCCTCCCTCCCACCCTGCAATTGTATGTCTAAGGGGTGAATCCAGGTCGGTATTATTTAACTATGTAGCGTTTCTCGGAAAGCTAACGATATAACCTTTGTCGTCATGTGATCATATCTCCGTGTTTGTATTTCTAGCATGTTAACTAGGACGCTATTTTACAGGTGCGAGCGGGACAGATCACATGGTTTACAGCTATTCAAGAACAGAACGTGGCTGTTTATTTTACGTTTGTTGGGAAGAATCCGGCTTGCTCCTGATTAAAACATCAACACAAGACCTCGAGCATCAAAGTAACTCACTTTATTATAAAAACAGCCTAAATTTGTATTGGAAATCACTCATTCCACTAGATCTACGCATCACATACCATGGAACACCTACACGCGCACCGCCCCGCTATGCAATACATTATGGAATAACGCAAATACAGACGCACCCATGCAAATTCTTACAAGAAAATCATTAACGATTTCGCGTCGATGTGTAGGCTGGGGGAGGGGTGGGGTAACATTGGATATGATTTTCTGAATGCTGTTGGGGGGAGGGCAGATTGGCTGGGGAAGGGGCGGGGTAACATTGGATATGATTTTCTGTATGCTGTTGAAGAGCACAATGGACCGCAAATTGGCTGGGGAGGGGTGGGTAACATTGGATATGATTTTTGTATGCTGTTTTGGAGCACAATTGAGGGGGGGGGAGGCAGATTGGCTGGCGGAGGGGTGGGGTAATATTGGATATGATTTTCTATGTGCTGTCGAAGAGCACAATGGACGGCAAACTGGCTGGGATGGGGGGGGGGGGGGGGTAACATTAAATATGATTTTTGTATGCTGTTTTGGAGCACAATGTGGGGAGGGGCAGACTGTCTGGGGAGGGGTAACATTGGATACAATTTTTTTATGCTGTTGAGGAGCACATTGGGGGGGGGGAGATTGGCTGGGGCGGGGGTGGAGTAATTTTGGATATGATTTTTGTATGCTGTTGAGAAGCACCATGGGGGCAGATTGGTTGGAGAGGGGGTTGGGGGTAATATGGGATATGATTTTTCTATGCTGTTGAGGAGTATAATGGGGGGAGGGGGGGGGGAGCAGATTGGCTGGGGGTGGGGGGTGCAGATTGGCTGGGGAGGTGGGGGGGGGCACAATGGTTAACACGCTAGAGATAAAAACACGTGATATGATCCGTTTTCACATATTTGGCAAAATTAATTATTATTTTTATACTTCGTTAAATATTTTATATTGCATATTTACAACAAAAAAATGTTGGAAAGAAATATTGGAATATTATAGCGGTGCGCGTGTGCGTGCAGATTCTGTGCGTGCACGCGTGTTAAAGCGAGTGTTAACATTGAATTTGTGATCGTGCACTGTCAAGCGCGATGAGCTTCGTGTACACGCATCACCCAGGAGTCAACAGATGTAGTTACGCCATCGACGCGAAATCGTTAATGATTTTCTTGTAAGAATTTGCATGGGTGCGTCTGTATTTGCGTTATTCCATAATGTATTGCATAGCGGGGCGGTGCGCGTGTAGGTGTTCCATGGTATGTGATGAGTAGATCTAATGGAATGAGTGATTCAAAACAGCACCTCCCCCAGCCTACACATCGCCAATCTGCTCCCCACACACCCCACCCAACAGCAGCGCAATCACCACCACCAGCACAACCATCACCATAGCCAACACCACCACCGCTGGCCTCACCACCACCAACAACAAGAACACAATCACCACCAACACCAGCACCAGCACAACCCCCACCTGCACCACCAATATCAACAAGAACAACAACAGGATCACCACTAAAACCATCACCACAACCAACACTAACACAATCACCCACACCACCAACAACAACAACAACCACCACGACCAGCACCACCACAACCACACCACCACCACCACCAATATCAACAAGATCACCACCAAAACCATCACAATCACCCCCACCACCACTACCCCAAACAATACAACAACAATCACGATCAACAACAACAACAACAACACCGCCACCATAAACCATCACCACTGCCACAAGCGCCACCAAAACCAATACAGTTCTGCACCTTCATAGAAACGAGCATCACGAAGTAAGGGTTTTGCTACTGTTTTGCATAGTATGAAGTCTATTTGCTCGAAGACTGCTGTTGTAGCCTTAGGGCCTTTTTGGGGCGATCAGCAATGTGTACTGTCCATGTTGTTCGGTGACAGCACAGGTGTTTGAAAGCTGTATGTGTGGCAAATAGGCCATTGGAACTAAGGAAATTAACAAAGACATTGCCTATGGTCTTAAAGAAGCGGACTTAGAAGAAGTTTAGATTTACTGACACACAATTTTTGCTCTGAGATTTAAGTTAATTAATATGGATTAAAGGACATTTACCTAGTTAAATTTAATATGTAGACGTAGCTAAGGTCAAGAACTTCACAGTGGTGTAATTTATTATTGGAAATATTAATTTTGCAAAAAGTTATTCAGGAATATTAATGTACAATTTAAGAGTTCATTGTTCAAAATCTGTGTTAATCTTCATGGCTAAGTAATCAAGCATGGAGCTAGCTAGCAATTTACCCCTGTTGAGTGCCAGACACTAAGTCAACATGGCAGCCTGCACACCTGTGCAGAGCAAGCCTTCATCTGGTCAACTTAACTGTGATAATGAGATAACATTGTTAGGAAAGTCAGATCAGCTTTTATTAGACTTGCTTGATTCCAGTGACTTTGAAGGATATACCTCTTATGATTTAAAGACTGCTATAGCTAAACAAAATGAGCATTTTAATATCAAGTACAATACATATTCTATCACCATTCAACTCAGAGAATGCGATTCAATACATTCATGGATGAAACTAATGACTTTGGAATATGGACCAAGTACTGATAATGGACATAATGGATTTATTTTCAAAACGGTTAATAATTGTGCTGCAGATAAAGATGCGATTAATGTAACTATTTCCCTCTACCCGAGTACAGGAGTAATTCATGTTCAAGGACCGAATACATGTGAATGGGTAGGAAGAGATTTAAATTATTTCTCAAAACTGCTTTACTCAGAAAAGTGGGTTGATGAGATTAAAGATGCAAAATTGGATTACAAAGATGAAAATTGTGATGATAATGATGATAATGACGATAACAAAAATGAAAATTGTGATAATGAAGCTCTTGAACATTCAGAGTGAAACCAGTCTTATTGTTAATTTTCATAGCAGTGTACTGTCATGTGCAGAGACAATACCCAAGGAGTTATTCAGTCCTGAGCATGCCAGCACACCTGCTGCCTGCATTCCAGCCAGGCATAGCCTTAGCCAGCCCAGTCAGCTGGATCTGATGAGACAAATCTTCATGCTAAATGAACTGTTAATTAGCAAAGAGATGCTCATTAAGGAACTACAGGATGCAAACAAACAACTAGTATCAGACTTAATGCTTAAATCTGCTAAAGTGTCCACTATAGATAATGGCACAATGACACTTAATCCTGAATGGTGTGGTCAAAAGCAGAAAAAGGAGCACGATATTGATGTTCATGTGACTGAAAGGGTTAACAGTGATAGAAATGATAATGGGAAGGAACTTGTGGCTGAGGTTAAGCAGGAAACAAAAGTGAACCAGTCCACTGCCAGAAAGCCTATTCCAACACCAAGGCTATCTAAATATAGTGAGAAAACAGCAAGTAAAGCTTCTGACAATGTAAGCGCTAACAGAGAAATAACACGTAATGAGGCTGTCAATGTACCTAAGCATACACTTATTATTGGCAGTTCAATAATTAAAGGTATTAACTCTAAAGTACTGAAGGACGACGTAGAGCTGATATGTCTCAGAGGTGGTAAAATTGAACATGTTCATAATGCATTAAAATCAAGCAAACCACACATGTATAGGGACATAATTGTAATGGCCGGAACCAATAATTCTGATGGACCAGTAGCAGATGCTTTAATAGCCATGGAGCATCTTATCAAAGATGTGCACAAACTAGCTCCAGCTACAAAACTGCACATTTGTCATCTGTGCCCCCGTGAAGATGTTAGCAGACGGCAGGCTTTCATCTTCAAATTCAATAGGAACCTGGAGGCGCGTCAACCCTTTCTCAATTTCACTGTAATTGAGTCAGCTGAACACTTTTATTCTGCAAATAAACCAGGTAAAATAGACAATTCACTGTACTTTTCTGACAAACTTCACCTTAATAAAACTGGATCCTCTGTACTAGTTAAAGCTATTGATTATCATGTGCCGATTGTGAAGAAGCCGTCATGTAAGTACTGTGGAGAAGCAAATCACAGGTATTCTCAGTGTCGTCATGGGAAACCTGTGCAGTGCTGGAGGTGTAAAGGTGTTGGACATAAGTCAAGCCGGTGCCCTGTATCCTAATGCACTGGCCATGGAGTGCCTATTTCTAAGGACACTAGTAGTATAAACAATAATGATTGTGATTTAAATGTAAATATGAAGATTATTGATTCATGTATGCTGTCAAAGTATGCATATCCTCCCAATGGCCACTCTGGTACGATTGATATTATTTCTAATTTCCATGCAAGTATACTTACTACTAATACTAATTATAATAATAAGTATATGAATATTTCAACAACTGCTTGTAATAATATATCACTCAGTAACAGATATGAGGTACTTAGTATTGATGATACCTGCCATGCTAATATACAATCTGATACACTGATGATATCTGAATCAGATGAAGGTGCTTATATGATGACTTCCACTACTGATTTAACTGATAGTGTCATACAAACCAATGTTGTGGCCGTCAATGACGATGATGATGTCAATGATGATGATAATTATGATGATGATGTCAGTGATGTCAATGTAGATAATGATGATTATGAAGGTGATGTCAATGTAGATGATGATGATCGTGATGATGATGTCAATGTTATTGCTAATGATGATGATGATGTCAATGTTGTGGATGACGATGATGGTGATGATAATGATGATATTGCTAATGATGATGATGTCAATGTTATAGATGATGATGATGATGATGTCAATGTTATTGCCAATGATGATGATGATGTCAATGTTGATGATGATGTCAATCTTATTGCTAATGATGATGATGTCAATGTTGTTGATGATCATTGTGATGATGATGATATTTTTGATGACGGTGATGGTGATGATGATGATGATTCAGTTAAATCTAGAAATAGCAGGGCAATGATTCAGGAAACATGTATAAATTATATGAATATTTTCTGGTACATTTCTGAGAAAAACAGGGCCATAAACTTCATTAATTATCTTAATATTGTTTCGTACTGCTCAATCAAATGTGTATTACAGAGAGGATTTGTTAGCAATAACTCATACATGTACAAATATTTGCCAAACTTAGGGGTACAGTGGAAATGTAACAATGATTTTATTAATGAAGTAATAGCATATGATCTGCCATCATTTAATATTAATTCAAAAGGTACAAGGATTGGCCATTTAAATGCTCAACACCTGCTCCCTAAGATGGACCAATTAAAATTGATACTGGAGAAACCCAAAAAAGAAATTGAGCTATTTTGTATAACTGAAACTTGTACAAACACTATAATCCCAGACAAATCCATTGGGATTGACAGATATAATATTGAGAGAAGAGATAGGAAAACAGGTGGAGGTGGAGGAATTGTTCTTTATGTTGCTGATAATCAGTCATATGTGAGGAGACTGGATTTTGATAAACATGATATTGAAACTATGTGGCTTGAAATTAGGCCCTATAAAACTAAGCCATTTATATTAGGCTGTGTCTATAGGCCGCCCAATTCACTCGCTAGTTGGATTGATGAATTTGAAGCTATTTTAGAAAAAGTATACTCTGAAAATTCTGATATTATTCTTATAGGTGATTTTAATTTTGACAGCATTAAAGCAGATAATACTAAGTGGCAGTCTGTAATTGAGCTCTTTGACTTACAACAAATTATATGTACACCAACCAGAGTTACTAAGAAAACATCTACATTGATTGATCATATCTATGTTACAAACAAGGACAAAATTCAGTAAGCACAAGTAGGCTCATTAGCAATAAGTGACCATTATCCGATTTTTGCAGTATGCATGTGTAGGCCATGTAAAACTCAAAGTAAACATCAGCTCATTAACTAACGGTATGCAATCTGTAGAAAACTGGTGCGTAGATAATAAAATGTTGCTGAATACAGATAAAACTAAATTGATGATGTTGGGAAGTAGGTATAAATTAAAACATATAAACACACATGATGTTATAATACCTACAAGCAATGGAAACCTAAATGTTGTTAAATCTGACAAACTTTTAGGCTTAAATATAGATAATGCACTTACATGGAATGAACATATAGGCAAATTATATAGAGAAATAAGAATTATCTTAACACAGAACAAAGAAATCTGTTTTATAAATCTTATATTCTTTCACACATAGATTACTGCAGTCTTGTATTTTGTCAATCTTCACCTACACTGTTGGATAGGTTAGAAAAGTTACAAAAGCGAGCTGCTAGAGTAATATTAGATATGCCTTATAGAACACCATCAGCGCCATTATATAAAACACTAAATTGGACAACTTTAACTAAAAGAATGATGATTAAAACAGGCATTATGACATACAAGGCGAGAAATGGGCTTGCTCCCAGCTACATAAAAGACATGTTCATTTCAATCGAGGATGCACACACTAGGAATTTGCGCTCAAAGACATTTAATCATCTACAAGTTCCCAAGATTAAAACAGATTATGGAAAGAAAAGCTTTACACATGCAGCCCCACAACTGTGGAATTCTCTACCCTCAACTGTTACACAGTCTACCACTTTAATGTCTTTCAAGTCCAATCTTCAGGAATATATAAATCAAATGTAACGATAAAGTAATAAACTCAGAGCCATTACACTCTGAATTCCAAGGGCATAGGTATAAAGCCAGCTAAGCATGTTAATGATGACATGATTTAAAGTGTGTTTAGCAGTGACACCCACGCTGCCTTCAAAAAAAAAAATAATAATAATAAAATAAAAAAAGAAAATAAATAAATAGCTAGCATTCTAATAATTGTATATCATTTGTACACCGGATATAATACATGTATGTAAACTTTTGACTAATAACTGACTATTTCTACTTGTAATATGTTGTATATATTTGTACATAGTATGATTTGTGTGTAAGTGTACTTGCAGTGTTTTTTCTCTCAGTTTGTCTGTGTGCATGCGTGTGTATGCATGTGTGTGCATTCTTTCTGAGGGCCTCGGGAAGATCAGATTTTACTGACGTTGTTTACCCTCATTAAATAAAGATTATTATTATTATTATTATGTGACATAGATCAGGCCACTAAAGACATTGCCTACGCGACAATGGGCCTCAACATAATAGGCCATACAGGACAAACATAAACATAATGCGAGTGTCAACATTGCAATACATATATAGCGAGTCGAGTTGATCATAATACATATAGTGAGTTGTGTTGATCATAATACATATAGCGAGTCGAGATGATCATCTGTCAGAAGTTTTATCTCTATATAGAGACATGAAAGCATACAATCATGGCAGTGCATGTAAATTATAATGAACACTGATGCATTAGACACCCCCCCCCCTGCAATTGTGTGTCTAAGGGGTGAATCCAGCTCGGTATTATTTTACTCTGTAGCGTTTCTCAGAAAGCTAACAATATAACCTTTGTCGTCATGTGATCATATCTCGTGTTTGTATTTCTAACATGTTAACTAGGACGCTATTTTACAGGTGCCAGCGGGACAGATCACATGGTTTACAGCTATACAAGAACAGAACGTGGCTGTTTATTTTACCTTTGTATGGAAGAATCCGGCTTGCTCCTGATTAACAAATCAACACAAGACAAGACCTCGAGCATCAAAGTAACTCACTTTATTATAAAAACTTTTATTGGAAATCACTCATTCCACTAGATCTACACATCACATACCATGGAACACCTACACGCACACCACCCCGCTATGCAATACAATATGGAATAACACAAATACAGACGCACACATGCAAATTCTTACAAGAAAATCATTAACGAATTCGATGTGTATGCCACCTATAGCATGATGGCGTAACTACCATCTGTTGACTCCCTGGTGATGCGTGTACATGCACTTAATACGATCACAAATTCATTGTTAACACTCGCTTCAACCACACACACACACACGCACGCACGCACACACACACACCCGCTATATTCCAATATTTCTTTCCAACATTTTTTAAAGTAAATATGCAATATAAAATATTTAACGAAGCATAGAAATAATAATAATTAATTTTGTCAAATATGTGAATAATATGGATCATATCACATGTTTTTTATCTCTAGCGTATTAACCATTGTGCATGCCCTCCCCAGCCAATCTGCCCCTCCACCACCACCACACACCCCACTCCAAAACAGCATACAAAAAATCATATCAAACATCCCACCCCCTCCACAGCCAATTTGCGGTCCATTGTGCTCCTCAACAGCATACAGAAAATCATATCCAATGTTACCCCACCCCACACCCAGCCAATCTGCCCCCCCCCCCAACAGCAGACATAAAATCCTATCCGATATTACTCCACCCACTCTCCAACCAATCTGCCCCATTGTGCTCCTCAACAGCATACAAAAAATCATATCCAATGTTACCCCACGGCCACCCCTCCCCAGCCACTCTGCCCCCATTGTGCTCCTCAACAGCATACAGAAATCCTATCCAATATTACTCCACCTCCTCCCCAGCCAATGTGTGGCCCATTGTGCTCCTCATCTGCATACGGAAAATACTATCCAATATTACTCCACCCCCTCCCCAGCCAATCTGCAGTCCATTCTGTCCAATGTTAGTCTATGCCGCATCTGAGACAAGATCGTGTCAAAGTAGCTTTAAACATGGACGCAGTTGCACAGACATTGTATGGGATCAATGCATGCTTGTGTCAGTAGTCCTCTCAACACACTGCGATTTCCACAAAATGGGCATTGAAATGCCAGGCGCCTTTGACACAAATGATCAAAGAACGATGAGCTGCGACTAGTGAGACTACTACTTGCATACACCAAGCTGTGTGTACGACGCAAGTAGGTGACGCCTGTAGTGTTTGAGACATCAATAGGCTCTCCACAGGGAGATGGTCTATCCCCTGTGCTTTTCACCTGTTCCCTTCTGAAATCTGTGCAGGAAAATTCCAAACGACCAAAAACCCCCATTGTCCATACTGGGTATACCCCACGAGCTGGAATATGCCGACGACATACTGCTGGCATTGCTGTACGCTGCTATAGCTGCATCATCGGAACATAGCTTTCCAATCTGGAAGCTATGGATTCGTAAATCGAAGATGCCCGTAAAAACTTTTCAACATTAACATTTTCCATTTGGCTCAAGTTAGCAGTTCATATCTCAACTATGGTTAATCATATTGGAGCCAAACTTGGATACATTGCTTCCATATAATGAGAGGGCATGCTATAGAACCTTTTCAATATTAACATTTTGCATTTAGCTCAATTTAGCAGTTCATATATTTTCTTTGGTTAAATATGTTGGAGCGAACCGTAGGCACACGCCCTTATCATTGGAGGATATCATGCCATGATGTTGGAGTCAAAAGAGCAAAAGTCAAGATTATTGTGACATTGCTAAAACTGGGTTTTTTCAACATTAAGATTTTGTATTTGGCTCAACTTAGCAGTTCATATCTCCTGTTTGCTTAATCCTCATGGACCCAAACTTGTAAACATACATCCTTATACGGAGATGGCATACAAGTATTTGTATTTGCATAAAGATTTCAAGCCACAACTATTTGCATTTGCATTTAAATTATTTTGCTAAAGTGTTTGAAATTTCAAATAGTTTTAAAATTCTTTTTCAAATACTTTTCATATAATAAATATAGACAGCAAGATCTTCCAAGTAAACCAAATTCAAAATGTTCCAAAACCTTATTTAATCATAAAGAATTTGTATCTGCTTTATGCTCATGAAAGCCCTTTGACCAATGAAATATCAGCTTCCCAAAGTCAATTCAATTTCATATGTTAACTGGTGTACATTCTTGAAACAAAATTGCTGTAAGCTGTTGGTATCTAATGTGACAGATTCAGATTTCAAAACATTGTAAAATGTGCACCAGACATTCTTCTACTGACCCTGTAGCAATTATATTTGGCATTAATGTGATAAGGGTTAATATAATAGCTACAATATGGGTCAGTTTGTGAAATCATAATCAAAACAAACGATACTAAATGTAATCTCTAAAAAGAAATATTTACATTTTCTATATTGCTTTTTCATTTGCTGAATTCATGATGTAATGTGTTAAATTATGAATACATGAAATGTTAATTCACACTAAGCAATAGAGCTAGAATCAAACCAAACAGAAACCTTGCTAAATATTTTGAAGACAATTTAACTGGAAGCCAGTGCTACCTTCGGCAGCAACAACTAGTCAGCAAACAAATTTCAAACTATTCATCAGAATTTGTCCTACATCATAAAGGCCTGTGTCAGGTTTATATGCATAACTGCTAGTCTATAGGATCAAATGATTGTTTGAAGTAGTTAAGCATATACAGGTCTGTGCATGAATAGAAAACACCAGGCTGGGGTTGAAGCAATGAAATTACACTCCAGGTGTAGATTTGATGATTTAAAAAGTGCTTAACTTTTCAATGATGCAACTAATTTTTCATGACATAAGAAATATTCTGTTGAATAATTTGAAATTAATTTTAACATATTCCAAGCGAATTATTTACAAAGTAATCACCTGCTTTTCTGTGTGGTTCCTGTGAAAATGGGATTTAGCGTAATTCATAAGTGAAAAGGTTAATGACATACATGACTTTCTCACGAAGATGGTACATTGGACAACAATTTGACTATTGGTTCATGCGAGAGAAATTACTTTCTATCAAATAATTTTTAACGTAACAATTTTCACTACACGGAAATCTATAGTTTATTTAACCCTTTAACCAATTTTAGTGTCTTAAAACTCAATTTAAATGTAACCATACAGGAAGCTGTTGAATTTTTTTAAATTAATTTAATTGGAAGGAGTTGCTGTCATAGGCAGCTACAGTTCCAGACAAATTGATTTCAAAATAGCCAAAAAAGTTCACTGAATGGGCTAAACACGATTTCTTGATGAAAGTAAATATAACCGGTCAAGCGTAAGTGGAATAATGTGAGTTTAGTGAGTGAGGTCAGGTGTGATTAGAAGTGGCATGGATATGTGTAGGTATAATGTGAGTTTGGTGAGTGAGGACAGGTGTGGTTAGAAGTGACGTGGATGTTTTTGTGAATAATGTGAGTTTAGTGAGTGAGGACAGGTGTGATTAGAAGTAGCATGGGTGTGTGTGGGAATAATGTGAGTTGTTATTACACCACAAAAACATCCATTACCATTCAATCACTACTTGCTAAATCAAATATCTGCATTTAGCTATCAGAATAAAATTTTTATACTCGCTTACATACTCCCTAATACCAATACCATCACCATGTAGACCCTCAACCAGGCTGCTGGTAGAGGGACCCCCTGCATTAGCCTTACAACAGACTGGCACCAGTCTGTACACACTCCTTCGTGACGCCTGTCACTAAGCACGCTCGCGCATGCGCAGTAGGTCCCAAATGTGAAAACTGATTCACTTTTCAAATATTCTGCTAGCAGTACAGTTTGCCTGCTATCAATCTGATATAAAAGTTTTAGCTTTGCTACTGAAAGTTTTCAGTTATTACTATATTTGACACGAATCATGCCTACCATGAAACCAATCCTTCCTAAGTTATGTTTAACTTTTATATCATGGTGTTTTAGAGGTGTTTGTAACTCTAGTTTTTGAGTTACCAGTTTTCGTGTCACTACTCCCGTTTTCGAGGTTAGGGTAACCAGGCCTATTATATACCATCAAGAGTACCATGTTATAATATAGCCAGTACCACTCCTATTAACGTAGTTCCTAGTGCCCTCAAACATCATCATTCAGGAATCATTATGATTCCTTTTTTGCCTGTCACTTTCTTAAGTACGCCTATGACGTATCCTCATCAAAGCTAGCTGCTTTATTTCTTATCATTTCTTATTTTTCAAAGGAAGTGTCCTTAACTTCTGAGAAAGTAAAATGTACGTCAATCAAGTGTGATCGTTTTTCACGCTAAGGACTATGCGGGCCATGTTTACCTGAGGTGTACCTCCTGCTCCCCTCAAAAAATGTGTGGGATTTGTAAGGGTTGGCCATTGGCCTTATCTAAATCGTTCTTCAAAGATTTTGTCGTTAAGCCTGCGCAAGTGTTCCCTTGGCATCTAGGCAACAGATCAAGTCTCCAAAAGGTAAATCCAGCGACTCGAGAAAGAAGCCTGGTACGTCATCCTCTCGTAGGAGCCAGGCCAAAGACCATGTTATTCTTGAGGAGCAACATAATCCTCAAGCGATGGCATCGGTGGCGGAAGCTTCCGATTTGTCATCACATGCAAAAGTTCGTTTCTCAGTGATACCGATTGCCAGGAATGTTTTAGGATCGCCGATCGCCTCTGCTCCTGGCTTGACTGGGCAAGCGAGTTTGCCGTCCGGATTGTCTTCTGGTTTTACCGGGCATCCGGAAATGAGCGCTGTGATTGTTTCTGGCTTGGCTGACATCCGGTGACTCATGATAATCTGGCTTTTTCGTCAATTTCCGTTTCCGGTTCATCCGTTTCTGGCTATAGAGTTCCGATTCCGGTAGGAAGAATGTGGTTCCGGGTCTGTTGGACTCGGCATTGCATCATTCGTCTACTTCCGTTTCCAGTTTTTCAGCTTCCTCTTCCGGTAGTAGTGTTGCTACTTCCGGTAGGAAGAATGCGTATCTGGGTCTGTTGGACCTGGCATTGCATCATTCATCTATTTCCGTTTCCGGTTTTTCAGCTTCCTCTTCCGTTAGTAGTGTTGCTGCTTCCGGTAGGAAGAATGCTTATCTGGGTCTGTTGGTCCGGGCATTGCATCATTCATCTATATCCGGTTCAGCTTCCTCTTCCGGTAATTCTGTACATCCGGGTTGTAGGATCTTGATCAGTTTCCGGTAGTCTACTTCCGGTTACGCATTTCCGTTTTCCTTTTTTTTCCACATCCGCATTTCGTACAACCGGGGATACGGTCATTTCCGGTTTTCATGGATCTTTCTAGTGTTCTAGGATTATCTTCCGGGTCTGTCTTCCTGTTTTGGATTTCAGGTGATAGAGAACTTCCCAGGGTTCCAGTTTTGTTCTTCTTACATGTTCGCTTTCCTAGAATCTTGTCATCTTCTTGCCTAAGATTTAGTCATATTTCCGTATTTGTTTAATATTGGAAATGTTGAATGGCTGGAAATATTCATACCGAGTCATTGCCAGTCTCTCTTGGAATTGTAGTCTATTGAGACATTTATTCGTTTATCAGTGACAATTTTCAACGTAATTAAAGACTTCTGACTGGTTGCCGTATGGGTTTTTGTTGCAGATTATTTTATATGCGCATATCATCAGCCGATAAGTCAATCTATTCTACGCATTATCTCGAGATATGATTTTTACTTAAATCCAACTTTAGATGGCCAGTTGTCTTCGGGCCAGTTAGCGTTTTTTCACGCTCCTTTTACCTCTTATGTCGGCAGGTTGACATATTTATTTTAACCAAAGGGAGTGAATTAGTATAGGGAAAACCCCTGATTCTCCTTCGATCAATACTCACCATTCTGTTACTTTCTGATACACAGCTGGCCCTGACAGCTGGCCCTAGGACTATAGACTTAGAAAGCTTTACCGACTCCTTGGAACCGGGTACTCGGCTCCCAACTGCCGAGTACCCGTCTACAATAGAGCTCATTCTTGTTTGCATAGTTTTTTGAAAAGAAATGTCTTTTATCTGTGATTTGATAGTTTGTGCGTTCTTGAAAGGATATAACTGGATAAAATGGAGAATACCACCGATGATAACCAGGTTGTATAATTCCTTATTATCCATAGTTAAAAGACTTAGGTCTCTAAATTTCGTTGTGTCGCATGTTCCAATTTCTGACCCGATAGAATCTGGGACGTGTGCTAACAACGAGATATGCCAGACGATCGCCTTCTTTAAACCCCAACAGGCGATCGGCAGATATGAAAATAGGTGTTTGCTACGGTATTTCTAACACGAATATCGGCTGACGTCGTTCTCCGTAGGGTCCGAGCGGGTGACGTCACACCCGTGATGCTCGGATGTTTATGTGAAGAAAATTTTTCATTAATTCGCGCATCTTGTTCTGGGTGCTGCGTACTAAAAATGGTACCAGAAAACTTTGGAATGGTCAAGTTTACGTGTGATCACGATCGGTTTGCAATGATCGGTGGTGTCAAAATTCTTGAGAGATGCGTGGTCTGCGGTTTTACCGTGTGCTACAGCAGTTTGTTTACATTTTGTTGTTTCTTCACGTATCGTTTTGGATTTCGTTAAGAGTATAATTTATATTAATTGGTAAATATACCCCGAATGCTATGCGATATGATTCCTGGTTCCGTTATGCATCCTGGAGGATCAATTATGGTGTATTTATGCCGCTTCGTTCTTGTCGTTATAGTCAATGCGATCTTTGTTGTAACGTTGCGGGGTGGGGTGCGGGAGGGTGACAGTTAATTTATTGTCAAATTATTTGAAAATTAATTGTCTGCCTTCCATTTTGGTTTCGTTCCGCTGGCTTATTGTAGGTTTGGTTTATAGCCCAAGCCATCCCCGCCATCATGTGTCGAGTGCCACATATCGTACGGGTTCTATACAAGGACCATGTCTGTTTCCACTGTACTAAGTGTAGTCTTGACAGTAGGTGTAACGTTTGCGCTGTGTGGTCGGTCGATATGATGCTTAGGTTCCTTGCCAGAAGGACTTGGCAGGGTCTGACGCGGGGTCAGGCGGTCCGAAAGTAAATCGTGGAGCGTCCGTTTCGGCCCGTGGGGGCGTTCCACGTCTGCAACCGGAGGTGGTGGAGATGGCACCGCCGGCGTGGTTTGGTCCGGCTAGCCAAGGTGTCTTGCATAGCGTTCTGCCCACGCTGGTGTCGTCCCTGCTGCCAAAAGTTGTAGGGCAGTCTCTCCCCATGTTTGATTCGAACCCTGTCCTTGGACAGGGTTCTGGACTGGACACCGAGAGAGCCGTTTCGTGCGGCCACCTCCGGGTGGTCCAGTAGCGGTGGCCGGTCCGTCAGGCATGGGAGCCATCCGCCAGGACGGCTCCACGGTTTTCCTTGTCTAGTGACGACTCTTAGGGGTCTGAAGATGAGGAGGCAGAGGAGGAGAGGGTGCTGCGGCCCTGTGAGGCCGCGGGTGGAGAGCATGGAGGTCGATTCCGTCCTGATGGAACCCGACCTCCAGCTGTCTGGCCTGGCGCAAGCGGCTCCGCCCGTGGTTGAGCCCACTCCGGTACCGGGTACCGGTCCCGTGATGGTTGGTTTGCTGCCAACCACCACGGTGACGGGTGTGGCCGGCCAGGCATGGTACTCACCTATCTCGCCTGGTCCGGCGGTCTGACATGGGGTGCCGTTGGCGCCCGTGTTTGGCCATGGTTCCTCAACCGCTATGGGTCCGCACGGTTTTCCGTGCAGGCCTACTCCATGGACTGGTGTGTTCCATGGGGTGGCGGCGGAACTGTACGGTGCCGGAGTTCCTGGCATATCAGCAATGGCTCCTAGCCGGGAGGCCGTTGCTGGTAGGGCCGTGAACATGTCAACGGGTGACATGTTCACGGGAGTGTCCTCATCGGAGATGGATTGGTCTGAGGCTCTGGCTTGGCTAGCCAGGGTGGACCCGTCTGTGGTTCCGACCACTGCCGAGGAGGATGTACCCCGTCCATCGGTGCATCAATTAGGACGGGGATCTTGCCCGCAGCCCTGATCCAGTCTGTTGGACTGGATCCATGGTTTATGGTGTTGCTTGATACTATGTATAGCAAACAACGCATGAACAAGGGGCAGCTTCTTGCAGCCTCCATGGAGGTGTGGGCGAGGGGTCGTATTCCACGCGGGGGGGGGGGGGGAAGAATACGACAGGTATGGTGTTGCCCCGTCGGTCACCGAGAAAGACCGCTGGGTACTGGGTGTTCAGAGTGCTGGAGCGGGTGGCCCCGGTCCGGCACTTGTGGACAAGTCCCAGGCACACCAGGATGAAGTCCTGTCCCTATGCGATGAGGGTGTGAGGGCAGCTATGAGTGCTGTCAACCATTCGTATCGCCTTCTTCAGTCGGTGTGGGCTGAAGCGGGGGCAGGCCACCCTGTGCCACCTGTGGCGCTTTCGTGCGTCAATGACGGCTTGGTGCTGTCTATTGACGCACTGGCAAGGGTGCAGGCGCGTGTGACAAAGTCCAGGAGGCAAATGGTTCTTGACCATATGCATCCGGCTACGGCAGTCAGGGAGCGTCTTCTTGGGACACCCCTGACAGGGCCTAGCATCTTCGGTGGCCAGGCATGGGCCATCCTAGAGGACACTGCCAGCATTGCGCAGAATTGGTTGGCGGTAAGGCTACAGCTGGAGCGAGTGCGTGCGCTTGCCGCACTAGGGGATGTAGGGAAACCGTTAGCTGTCCAACTTTCGAAGACACAGTAGAAGCAGGAAGGCAAGGCGAAAGCTAAGCCTACTGCGACTTCTGCTTCGTCTGGATTTTCTCAGCCACCGCCGGCTAAGAAAGCCAGGAAGGTTGTGGAGGCCCCTACCTTCCCCAATGTTGCTCATGATCGCCCTAGAGGCGGGAAGGGCAGGGGGAGGGGTAAGGGTAAGTCCTCCAAGGGCGGAAAGAAGGGAGCGGATCGTACCTGAGGGTACGAGAGCTCCCTTCATATCCGCCTGGACCGCACCTGTGCGACAGGGACAGCGGTGCCAGTTATACCTGTCGAGCCAAGATGGAAATGGGTCTCTCGCTCTCTCTCGTTAAGAAAGGGGGTGCCTAGAGCGTGCCTAGAACGAAATGGTTCTCACTCTCTCTCTCGTTAAGAAAGGGGGGGGGGGTGCGGACTGCGAGCCGGACAACCCCGTGAGGCGTCTATGGTGGGTGGAAGGCTCATGCGTTTCGTCGAGGCCTGGCGGGGTGTGACGTCAGACAGTCTGGTCCCGGGATGGTTATCCCAGGGGTACATGCCGGAGTGGTGGGACTTTCCACCGCAGAATCTGTCTTTGGCACCTGTCTGGACACCCGTACCACGGGACCCAGACAAGTTAGAAGCCGTTCAAAATGAAGTGTCGGGTTTGCTTCTGAAGGGAGCAATAAACCCAGCGAACCAGAACACTCCGGGCTTCGATTCAAATATGTTCCTTGTCCCCAAGAGCCCGGGGGGATGGAGACCCATACTCAATCTCAGGCTATTAAATTGGTTTATCCATACGCCTCGGTTCCAGATGGAAAAACCGAGGTCGGTAATGGCAGGATTGAGGAAGGGAATGTGGTGTGCGTCGATCGATCTGAAAGATGCATATTTCCACATTCCTATGAACCGGAGTTGGTACAGGTTTCTGAGATTTGCGTTTCAGAATCAAGTATGGGAGTTTACTGTTCTCCCGTTTGGCCTGTCGACAGCTCCGAGGGTTTTCACAAGAGTGGTCCTTGCGGTGACAGCGTTTCTCAGAGAAGAGAACGTGGCGCTACACACCTACATAGACGACTGGCTGCTCAAAGCAGACCAGCCAGGTTGAACGTGGATACTGCTCTGACTCTGAAATTACTTTCAGATCTAGGCTGGATAGTCAACATGGAGACATCCAAGTTGACACCCACTCAACATTTCGTTTATTTGGGGATGCGATTCGATCTCGAGGAGGGCAGGGTTTACCCGTCAGAGCCCAGAGTGGTGTCTCTGTTAGCCATCCTCAAGAGTTTTCGAGTGGGAAACCACATTCAGGCGAGGCGGTTTCTTCAGATGCTGGGCATGATGGTCTCCATGGAGCAAGTGCTCCCGTACGCTGCTCTAATGCGAAGACCTATCCAGTTGTATCTGATGTCTCTGTGGAAACGGAGAACAGAACCCCTGTCAAAACTGGTGCCAGTTTTGAAGCGGATAATATCGCATCTTCCCGCTGCACCTACCCCACCCCCAGATGTCCGTGTACACGGGTGCATAGCTGGAGGGGTGGGGGGCCTGCCTTGGAGAACACCAGGTCTCGGGCACATGGACTCTCCTGGAGAGTCAGCTGCATATCAATCTGTTGGAAATGATGGCAGTGGAACTGGCGTTGGAAGAGTTTCTTCCGATGATCAGGGGCAAGGTGATATTGATACGGTCGGACAATTCGACGCTAGTATCATACATAAATCGCCACTGCGGGACCAGGTCACCCACACTGTGTATCAAAGTGTGGCACTTGATTCAATGGTGCAGGAATTACTCGGTTGTTTTGAAAGCAGCTCACATTCCTGGCCGATTGAACATTCTGGCGGATGCTTTGTCTCGCAGACAGAGATTTCTGCCAACAGAATGGTCCCTCAACCCTCCAGTGCTACGAAGGATCTTCGAGCATTGGGGCAAACCCAACGTGGACTTGTTCGCCACAAGGGGAAATGCTCAAGTCATGACTTATGTCTCGCCGATTCCAGATCCAAATGCCGTCGATACAGACGCTCTGGCGATAAGCTGGAGAGGGATGCACGCTTACGCGTACCCACCCACCATCCTTCTGCCGAAGGTATTGGTGAAGATCAGGGAGGAACCGTGTCTGGTCCTGCTAATAGCGCCGTATTGGCCAAGCAGGGCGTGGTTCACGGATATGCTAGATCTGCTGGTGGAAAATCCAGTGCAGTTGCCCGAGATTCCGAACATAATCTCCCAGGCCAAGGGACGCTTCCTACACGAGCGTCCCGAAATGTTATTGACTGCGTGGTTGTTGTCAAACAACGTTCCACGTCGGGAGGCTTTTCTCGACAGGCTGCTCATTTCATCGCGGCTGCGAGAAGGAGGCCAACCTTCAAGTCATATAACGACAAGGTTAACGGATTTGCAGACTGGTGTGAGGAAAGGGGTATTGTTACCTTTCATTCCACTATTCAGCAAATAGCAAACTTTCTCTGTGAGCTGTTCTTTTCAGGACTAGCTCCTGTCACAATTGCTGGATACAAGTCAGCTTTGGCATCAGTTATCCCTTGTCTAGCCAACAGGGATAGTCCAGAGGTGGCCCAGTTGAGTGTGATGGTGAAGGGAATGAGCAATCTCCGATCGAGACAACCGGTAGTCATTCCAGCCTGGAGTCTATCTTTAGTGCTTAATGTACTGGCCAAGCACCCTTTCGAACCGTTGCGTTCGGCTAGTCTAAAGCATTTGACTCTAAAGGCGGTCTTTCTATTGGCAGCTTCCTCAGCTAGAAGGCGCAGTGTGATCCATGCACTTTCAGCAGAGAGGGACCAATTATTGTCTCCAGAGAGGGTCTGCGTCTACTGCCAAGAGCAGAGTTTATGTCAAAGATCTCGGTCTTTGAGATATCCCGGCAAACCGATCGCTATACCGAAACTAAGTAGGTTAGATCGTGATGCCAGTGTCTGGTGCCCAGTCCGTGCTTTGACTAAGTACAAAATGGACAGACTCGTTACGGTCGAATGGTAGACATCTGTGGATCTGCCTTATGGAGCCATATGGCGCCGCATCCATGGATTCTATCATGCATTCAGATTACCCGTGAGATTACGACTGGGCACCAAGTGCAAGGCGCAAGGGCACGTTGTTAGAGGAATAGCCGCCTCTTCCGGCCTTGACAATGGTGTTCCGTTTAAGGACATCATGGCTGTCGCACAAGGGATTACTATATGAGGGATGTGTCAGACTTCGCCATTCCACTCGCTTTAGCTGTTTTGAGACGATAGCTATATGACCGCACTGCTCTTCTTCCTTTTTTGGCATTTGTAAGAGAGAATTTAGAAGCAGTCTTCGTCGAGCGAGAGGATATCAACCAGTTGTATCACTGAGGCCGGACAAGTGAATGGTTGGAGGCTCCAGGTCTGAATTCCAAATATCATGAGGTAATTCACGATTGAGAGTGTTTTGTATTATGTCTATATATCATGATCATTCATCTTATATATTCATGCTCATTCCCAGGCTAATATATGCAAAGAGCAGTTAACCCTGTTGGCATATTTGTGTTGCAGGCGAGATACATGTTCGTGAGTTCTCTCCCTTTTCTTAGGAGAAAAGGGTGGGTGGGGGGGGGGCAGTGATGTGAATGTGATTCGGTTCCGATAACTTGACGGTCCTTTTAGGTCTCCGTTAGTCAAGTTGTTAAGTCTAAATCTTTCTCCAAGGGGCAAAAGTAGCATTTATGGCTTGCCCCTTCCCACCAGGTTACTGAACAAATCTGGTGTATATCAGAAAGTAACAGAATGGTGAGTATTGATCGAAGGAGAATGCAGGAAATGTCAATTTCCCTTTCTCCGAGATCTAACAATACTCACCATTCTGTTACGGACCCAGCCTCCCAGCCCCACGGAGGCAAGCCATGGATTTCTCTTGTTTGGTGGCTATGCAAACAATATGAGCTCTATGGTAGACGGGTACTCGGCAGTTGGGAGCCGAGTACCCGGTTCCAAGGAGTCGGTAAAGCTTTCTAAGTCTATAGTCCTAGAGCCAGCTGTCAGGGCCAGCTGTGTATCAGAAAGTAACAGAATGGTGAGTATTGTTAGATCTCGGAGAAAGGGAAATTGACATTTCCTGCATTCTGGCGTAAATCGTAGTCTAATTTTGTCAGGCGCTGAAAAGAATTAGATTCAGTAAAGGTTTCATAGGGATCAGTATGACTAAACGATTAATGTCTACATGAACAATAGTCGCTTAGAAAAGATAATCAAGCGGATAAGGGGGCAGGAAGAAGGAATATAAGCCGAATTCTTCTGCGTTGACATAGTTTCGGTGAGTTCGCTTTGTTTTCATTTTTTCCAGATTTTTGGTTGTTTTCCCTTTTCTAGCGTAATTTTTTGCTCTATTTTGACTGGGTTGCTGCAGGCCTCCGGACGGTGGTTTTGGTGGGCGGGGACTCGGGATTTGCTGGTTTTGTTTGGGGGCAGTTTGGCTGAGGGTTGTTGGTGAAGCGAATTCCAGTCGAGTCGGTCCAATTGCCAACCCGGCCTACTTAAATTAGTCGGCTCGGCCTAGGATAAAAAGTCATGTCGGCCCGATTTAATAGTCAAATAGGCTTATACCAGTCGTATTATACCAGCATTAGTCGTCTGTTGGTGGATCTAATAATATTTACTGGAGTTTACGTCTCTTTATTAAAAGACGGGCAGAATTATTAGTGTGTATTATTTTCACTAACGCGCAACTATTTTACATAGACATAGACAATCTTTATCCTAAAAGCACTATCTTTTTTAAGACGATGGCGATCTTAAGATATTACCAAGATTTCCGTGTATGTCATGGTATACAGATTATCGTGTGTAGTAGCTACCATAGAAGTCTAGGTAGGCCTGCTACACTCACTGTATCCTATTTAAGCGTGCTGGTTAGCCCAATAATATTGCTATAGCTATGTTCATATGTACAGTTAAATGCGCAGTGTCGGTTCGGCCTAATAGTGCACCTATAGGTATATATATACATGTGTGCGCATATGTGCATTGTATGTGATTATGGGTGATACTGTAGGGTCAACTCGACCCAAGGGTATATTCGCACATGATAGGAATAAACATAGGTCGAGTTGGATCTAGGCCGAGTTGAGGGTGGGCCGGGGTGTATTTGGGCCGGGTTGACTGGATACCGGTGAAGCCACTGGCAACTTTCGGTCGGATTGTTCCCGGACTGTTCGGTGGGTCTTGGGTTTTTGCTCGTTGAAGTTGTTGTCTGGGGGCTGGCGACGGGCCGGTTGGAGTGGGGTGGGGGTTGCGCTGGAGGGGTGGAGGAATGGCTGAGAATCTTTGGATTTAAGCAGCCACCAACAATTTTCGGTCAAAATGGTTTCAAAATATTTTGCAGGTCCAGAGATATTACAGTTGTAATATGTCGACTGCAAAATTCAGTATCCAGACAGTTAATATCAAGTATCAGTGTTCAATCTTTCCTTTTATCGGGATTTCTAACACAATGTCATTTGTTATTACAAGGATGAAATTATTGATTCTAAGACTGTAAATATAAGAATCAATAAATATATATAAAATCTTTTAAGTTTTCTGCCTCTTGGCATAAATATCGAATGGTTTAGGATATCTAATTGATCAGTATACCTAAGCCAAGTCTTGAAATTGGCTTGTTTTTCCTATGTCGTTGATTTAAATATAGGACACAGTTTTGCAATCATTATAGGATCCTGTCACGTTCAGGCTGATGATTTTCCAGTGATTGCAGTCTAATACTTCAGTGTAGAAGAAGTGAGTGCAATCTTGGGAGTTAGTCGACCGTATTCATGTGCGAATATATATATATATAAAACCCTGTGACTTGAAGAATGAGTCTAGGTTGTTTTTTAATGTGTTTTATGTTGGAGCGTTAATTGCTTCTGTTGGTAAAGGATTCCATACATTAACACTATTTGTAAGAAATACTTGCGTAGATCAAGTATTTTTTGACAAGCTGACAAGATGATCTGTCAAGCCCGAGCAGCTAGGCAACCGTTGATGTATTCAATAACAATTTTTTTATTAAATCTGCTCCATTATTATACGATTTTTAAATTAGATAGTCAAATGTTTGCCATAGTTCTCTTAACAGGACCTTGTCATGCGTTCTATTCGTAGAATTGTGATAATGTCATCACAAGTAAGTTTCCCTTATTTCATCTTTTTGAGTGGTGGTTTGGGAAACCGTAATTTCTTTTCTTCATTCTATCTTGCTAAATTCCGTCACAATTTGAGGTTTTCGAATTCCAGTCGGGATTATTGCAGATCTCAGGTACAGGATTTGGCTATATCTTGACTCTAAGCACTCCCTTAGGCTTACTATGGGTGTTTTGATTTGTCACGATATCTGGTTAAATCTCTATAAATAAAATTATCTATAATTTTTGCAGAGTCTAGCTTTTTAATAAGTTAGGCTATACTGATATGAGACTTTTCTCCATTCAGAGTAAGCGGTATTATTAAAATATCCATAATAAACGTGAGTTACCTCTTTAGTGAGGGATAAGCCATAAGGATATAGCCCAGGATTTTGGTTGGAGCATCATGGCAGATGTAATCTATGTGTTTTCTATGAGCAGTCTTCTTTAGCATATAGTAAGTTTGCCACATCTTTAAGGGCGGCCCTTATCAAAAGGGCCAGATATTCTTGGATCTAGAACCCTTCTCTGCAGTCTCCTCCCAAATGGTCTTCTGTTCCTTCTAATCAGAAGCTATTAGCTTTAGAGGGGTTGTTGTCTCCTATGCTTGTCAAGGAGTCTAAGAAGAGGCTCTTCTTTGGAAAGTAAATCCAGGCTTCTGTTCATGGGTTGGATTGTCTGATAGGCATCTAAATCTCGATTCGTTCAGTCATTGCCATGGGGTTTTCTTTCATTTTTAGAAGGAGGATCGAGTTTTTCTTGGGATGTCACCAGATCCAATCTGTTTGCGACATGTCTGATTGGCCAGATTTTATCTTTCATGTCTCCCTTTTCGGACAGTCAGGTTAAGGGTCTAGTTCTCGATTCGATCGGACAATTCGACAGTAGTCTCTTATATCAACAAGGGTGGGGGGGGGGGGGGCACAAAGTCATCTCTCCTGTACTTGGAAGTGTGGAACCTCCTCATGTGGTGTCGCATGAATACAATTTTTCTAGTGGCCACTCATGTCCCAGGCTGTCTGAGTTTTCTTGCGGACCAATTGTCTCGGGCGTGGGCTGTGGACGTCCTGTCTCAGTCCTGGTCAGGAATCTTCGCTTATGTGTTCCCTCCCACAATCCTGATTTCTTTTGGTTCTGAAGAAAGTCAGGGACCAGATCTGCGAGATCTTGTTAATAGTTCCCTTTTGGCCAATAAGGATCTGGTTTGTAGACCTTCTCGATCTTCTAGTACCTACCATCATCCAAACCCAGGAATCTTAAGTCTGTGCGTTTGGAGTATATCGAGTGCGCGATCCTTGAGAATAAAGTTTCTACAGGATCTCAGGAAATCTTCGATTCTGCCAGGAGGGAGTCGTCTCGAAGAGTTTCCAAGGGTCGGCTTAAGATTTTTGGAGAATGGTGTTCAGATCAAGGTCTCGTGCCTGATTCTGTTTCTATTTCCCAGATGTTAGACTCTTTATCTTATCTGTTCGACTCTTTACATCTGTCTGCTAACACTGTAAGAGGATATAGATTTTCTTTTGCATCTTCTCTTCCTTGTTTGTTGAACGCTGAAGTTGAAGATACTATGGTTCTTAATCTTTTGATCAGAGGGTTAGGTAATATTCGTCCTCCAGGTGTTAAACCTTTGCCTTCCTGGAACTTGGCTCTGGTTCTTCAGGTTCTTGGGCAGGTCATCATTTCCAACCTATCTCTACGATTAGCTTGAATCTTTTAACTTTTAAGACCGTTTTTCTAATTGCATCTGCTTCTGCTAGAAGACGATCCGAAATCCATGTTTTCTCTGCTGAAAAGGATAGGTTTATCGAATCTGGGAATGGTCTGGTCTTATATCCTTGAAGGGATTCTTTATCAAAGACTCAATCAATCCGTTATCCAGCTAAGCCGATTATTTTACAATCTTTAATCTCCTTTTCTCCGGCTGACAGATTTTGGTGTCCTGTCAGAGCTCCAAAAGTTTATAAGCGTCGTTCTGATTTTTAGAGGTCCGATCTGTCCCTTTTCTGGGTTCCATATGAGGAGGGGTTGGCCAGTCCAGTCTAGGGCATCTATTCCCAGATGGATTTGTGAGACCATTCACATTAAAGCTCATGTCATTAGAGGGATGGCTACCTCTTTTGCCCTTTTTGCTGGCTCTTCTGTAGACGAAGTTATGCAAGTTACAGGATGGAAATCCGAGTACTTTACTACTTTTACTACTTTTTATTTAAAAGACCAGAGCACAGCAGCTTCCTTGTTTAGGAACTTTATGATTTTAACTAAAACGGCAGAAGACCATTTACCAAGCACATCCAACCATTTTCGTTAGGACCGTGCGTCTGCATGTACTGGTGTGAGTTGTTCTTTGGTTTTTATTTATTTTTTTAAGTTTAAAGAAATCCTTGTTTGATAATCACTGTGATTGATTAAGATGCACCATTATGTTATCTTATTAACATTTGCTTATCTTTTGTTTTATTTTTATCCTTGCTAATGGATTCTCAAATCTCCTCCCACCAAAGTTTTGTAGTGGGGCACTGACCAAATCTATGGGTTTAGCAAGTAGTGATTGAACGGTAATAGATGTTTTTGTGGTGTAATAACAACCCCCCTTAGTGGGTTGGTCTGTAGTTTTATTAACCACTATAAAAACATACTTACCGTTCAATCACTATGACCCGGCCTCAGCCACCCCGCTGGGTATTGATTTGAGAATCTATTCTGGATATATGGCACTTAAATTTAGAAAAGTAAATCAGTTTTCACATTTGGGACCTACTGCGCATGCACGAGCGTGCTTAGTGACAGGCGTCACCAAGGAGTGTGTACAGACTGGTGCCAGTCTATTGTAAGGTTAATGCAAGGGGTCCCTCTACCAGCAGCCTGGTTGAGGGTCTACATGGTGATGGTATTGGCATTAGGGAGTATGTAAGCGAGTATAAAAATTTTATTCTGATAGCTAAATGCAGATATTTGATTTAGCAAGTAGTGATTGAACGGTAAGTATGTTTTTATGGTGGTTAATAAAACTGCAGACCAACCCACTAAAGGGGGGTCTGTTGGGGGTTTAGTGAGTGAGGTCAGGTGTGATTAGAAGTGGCATGGGTGTGTGTGTGGGAATAATGTGAGTTTAGTGAGTGAGGACACATGTGATTAGAAGTGGCATGGGTGTGTGGGAATAATGTGAGGTCAGGTGTGATTAGAAGTGGCATGGGTGTGTGTGGGAATAATATGTGAGTTTAGTGAGTGAGGTCAGGTGTGATTAGAAGTGGCATGGGTGTGTGTGGGAATAATATGAGTTATGTGAGTGAGGACAGGTGTGATTAGAAGTGGCATGGATGTGTGTGGGAATAATGTAAGTTATGTGAGTGAGGACAGGTGTGATTAGAAGTGGCATGGATGTGTGTGGGAATAATGTGAGTTATGTGAGTGAGGACAGGTGTGATTAGAAGTGGCATGGATGTGTGTAGGAATAATGTCAGATTAGTGAGTGAGGACAGGTGTGATTAGAAGTGGCATGTATGGATGTGGGAATAATGTGAGTTTGGTGCGTGAGGACAGGTGTGATTAGAAATGGCGTGGATGTGTGTGGGAATAATGTGAGTTTAGTGAGGGAGGACAGGTGTAATTAGAAGTAGCATGGGTGTGTGTGGGAATAATGTGAGTTTAGTGAGGGAGGACAGGTGTGATTAGAAGTGGCATGGATGTGTGTGTGGGAATAATGTGAGTTTAGTGAGTGAGGCGAGGTGTAATTAGAAGTGATATGGATATGTGTGGGAATAATGTTGGTTTAGTGAGTGAGGACTG
Organism: Chaetoderma sp. LZ-2023a; assembly: GCA_034401795.1. NCBI lineage: Eukaryota > Metazoa > Mollusca > Caudofoveata > Chaetodermatida > Chaetodermatidae > Chaetoderma > Chaetoderma sp. LZ-2023a. The sequence continues at coordinate 5,096,557 of CM067375.1, read as the reverse complement.
GCGTGATTAGAAGAGGCATGGGCGTGTGTGGGAATAATGTGAGCTTAGTGAGGGAGGACAGGTGTGATTAGAAGTGGCATGGATGTGTGTGTGGGAATAATGTGAGTTTAGTGAGTGAGGACAGGTGTAATTAGAAGTGGCATGGATGTGTGTGGGAATAATGTGAGATTAGTGAGTGAGGACAGGTGTAATTAGAAGTGGCATGTATGGATGTGGGAATAATGTGAGTTTAGTGAGTGAGGACAGGTGTAATTAGAAGTGATATGGATATGTGTGGGAATAATGTGAGTTTAGTGAGTGAGGACAGGTGTAATTAGAAGTAGCATGGGTGTGTGTGGGAATAATGTGAGTTTAGTGAGGGAGGACAGGTGTGATTAGAAGTGGCATGGATGTGTGTGTGGGAATAATGTGAGTTTAGTGAGGGAGGACAGGTGTGATTAGAAGTGGCATGGATGTGTGTATGGGAATAATGTGAGCTTAGTGAGTGAGGACAGGTGTAATTAGAAGTAGCATGGATGTGTGTGGGAATAATGTGAGTGAGGACAGGTGTAATTAGAAGTGGCATGGATGTGTGTAGGTATAATGTTAGTTTAGTGAGTGAGGACTGGCGTGATTAGAAGATGGGCATGTGTGGGAATAATGTGAGCTTAGTGAGGAGGACATGTGTAATTAGAAGTGGCATGGATGTGTGTGGAAAAATGACTAGAATAAGTGAATGAATATGTGGTATAATAGCAATAAAACGTGGATTTGTGACTAAACTATTTAAATCAGAGTTTAACCATTTAATGGAATAAATCAGTCCCCAAGGTAGAAAATTTATCATAATAAATATTCATTTGAAAACAAGTTGACTGAAAGGTATTTATTCATATCTGAGAAATTAGTTTCAGTGCAGTAGTTTTCAAACTAAAAAGATATTAGCTCCAAGAATATGTACAATTTATTTCAACATTTACTGATAAGATATTTATTACCGTAATTAATAGCTTGCTGTCAAATCTGCTTTATTGACCACCACGTCTATAATATCCAATAACACATTTGACCCTCTGAAATGTCTAACGCAGCAAGAACTGCCATCAAATTATTTTCCAGATTTTCAACAGCTTTCCTATGCTAAGAGATCAACGATAACCTGCCTTAAAGCCCCACTTTTTATTCCTCCTGTTAAATATTTTGAAAACAACCGTGTGCCTCAGGTAGGCTAACTTTTAACAATCTGAGAAAAGAGTACAAAGTACACAGTTTAAAATAAAAGAAGATATGAGGCGGTACCTTTTGTAGACTAACATTATTTATTTTGACAAGCATGTGCTTCATCATGTTTAAAATGTCACCAGTTATCTGGAAGCAACTTATGATTTTGTGAGAAATATATTGAGACACGTAGAAACTGAATAGGAGGGTTTAATTTCACTAAAACAGACAATGTTCCAGATGTACCTCACACAAAATACTAAGTTTCTTCTGAGTTGCTGCTTAATTCAATGCTATATCCGGCACATTAATCGCTCAGATGGGCCAATAAGAGGGCTAGATCTGGTATATAGATCACTTTCTTCAATTTGCAAATCCAATTAATCAATACATTTGACCATCTATTTAATAAGAGACCAGGCCTTATCCCTTTAACCCTCAAATTTGTTCATGAAAGTTCAAATGTCCATTTGCAGACAAAAGGGTATTCTTAAATTTACCACTAATGACTGGCTCGGTTACCGACCTAGTCATTCCAGTAGTAATTATTTTAGATTTTGAGTTAGTGTTAAGTGAGAACTGGTTTCTTAACACCAATTTGAGTGTATATGGGTATATGTGACTTTTAAACAGTTTGAAATCAATTTAACTGAAAGATACACCTGGTACATATCATAATACAGTATATAGCTGTTTAACTGATTTCCTCTCAGAAATCCTGAGAGTTATATCTGATATGGATGGGTATTATAGAAATAAAAAGCATTTGAAAGTATTTGAAATATTTTTAGAACAGTATTTGCATTTGAACAAAGTTGGTAGTATATGCACTTATATTTGCATTTGAACCTATGGGAAGTATTTGCATTTGCATTTAAATAATTTTGAAACTATTCGACCCCAGGTCTGCAAACAGTCAAAGGTGATTGTGGTCTTGGGAAAAACTGGTTTTTCCAAACTGACGTTTTGTGTTTAGCTTAATTTAGCAGTTTATATCTCATGTTTGGTGTTAAGCATACAGGGCCCACATTCAGACACATCCTTCATTATAATGAATGAGATGGCATGACATAATCACCTTGGCATCAAACGATCAAAGTCAGTGTAATAATGACAAAAATCAAGGGGTTTCTCAACAACAACATTTTGCTTTTAGGGCCATTCCGTATAAGATGGACCAATGCCCGTCAACTCATAGTCACGGATTTCCTTCAAACTTTCTCAGTGTGAGCATATGGATGTTTTAGTTGAGCATGACAATTTTTTAACTGATATGTGAAATACTTTTTGAAAAATGCCCACTCAAAGACCCCTATGCTAAAATTGACAAAAGTTTCAAGTACAAATCCAATGTTTGAGACATCATATCTCATCCAATATACTGTTTACAATACTAGATCTTTTCATTCTAATGCTCTGGTCAGCATACTTGAGGAAAATAACAAGCAATATGTGTTGACTTGTTTTGGGTGTGTTTTAGGGGTCACCAAAAACGTTAAAAACAGCTAATTTTCCTGTTTCAACAAAATTTGGTGATACAGTAAAATGTATATTATAGTTGCTGTAACTAAATGATTTCTACCCAGTTCACTAGAGCTAATATTAGCTTAGTAATATTTACTGACTAACAGCAAGGTTTGCTCATCAAAAAATTTGGGGGGCCCAATGCACCACCCCTGTTCACAAAAGAGGGCCAACTTCATCGCCTATTAAGTCAAAATAACCCCTTTCAATTTTTATTTTATTTTGGTGAATGGTAGATATATGGTCAATAGTTACATGGTTAAAACTTGCACTCTTACATTTGTTCCCTTTTGGAGCTATGGCATATTAGAAATGTGATATTTTTGTAAAACTTGTACGATATTCCATTTTTGGGGTTAATAATTTTAAAATTATTGGGCCTAGAGGCATGAAACAAGCGCTACAACCAGTTCTCCTGCTATATTAGAAGAACCAATCAGCATTCCCTGGTTATATAATACATAAACATCGATTTTCTAGACCCAAAGACCTGACTCTGTTAAAATTTGACATTTTTCGTGACAATCTAATTTGTTTTAAAAAGTTTAAAATATCTCCACTTTAGCATTTTAGATACTTTTTCATCATAGGTGGACATTGAATGGTATATTATGGTCATATTAGTACAGCTACATGGACTTCTATGGCCATTTATAGACAATTTTGACACACTGCGACCAGGCCAATATGTGTAATCTCTCATACTAAAGTATGCCTAAATGTCACCCATTTCATGGAATTATTTAATAAACTGAGACAGGCATTGGTTAATACACATGATATAATATAAAAGTGTTAAGAGATAGTACATAATACTACATACCTCAGCAATAATTGATGATACGGTACATAATCCAGCATATACCGCTCCTCCAAATTATTTAAATAGTCCATTTATAAAGTCGATATCAGTTTGTGGAAAAGTGTACTGCCGGCCAGTTGCTGTCAATGGTGTTGACACCTTACTTAGAATGTCACAAAAAGGAACCCAGCACTGGTCTGTGCGCCTTGGCCAACTAAAGGATCGAGCTGGTCCATGCGGCTTCATAAACGAAATGAGACAGTCCTCATTTTCTAGACTAATTTCTAACACTATGCCAAACCACCAATTTTTGTCATACAATGCACCAACATAGTCACTCAAAGACAGTTCCATAGGGATATTTAAATTCTGAATCTCTGATGACATACCAGGTTGTGTGTTAGAAAATGACCGAGTGTATGAAACATCAGTTGAAATTCGCTTTACTGTGATAGAGTTAGTGTCATTTGGAACAAACGAATGGAATGACCTGGTTCCTTGCACTGTTTTGGCAAGGAGATACCGCTCTTCCAACATTGTATGATGGCTCTGGATCTCATCTTTACTAACTAAGAAGAACTTGATCTTGCTTATGTTCTGTTGGCTGAATTCATACAATTCACTAGCATTTCGTATAAGCGCTGTTTGCAGACTAGCCCTTGCAGCTAAGCGCTTCACTGTGCCACCGATACCGTCGTAAACACCTTTACCATGGCTGGTAGCAAAGAAATGCCATTCTGCCTTAATATCAAAATCTGAATAATGATGGCAGACATTAATAAAGTTTTTGAAGTTCTTGTATTGTCATGCACACCCATCACTAAAGTATTTAATTATATGAATATTGGGATACTTTTCCTTCAAATATCTTGTAAAAATCTCCTGAAAACAGTACACAGTATTTGTTTCATGTTTCAGACACTCAGAGATGAAGCATACATTTTCTTCATTCAACTTTCCATAAGCCTTAACATAAAATGCCAAAGGATGTATCGTGACTTGAGAATTGTTCCAATAAAATCCCTGTACACAATCTTGCACAATAATGCTGTAATTTTCAGCAAAGTCGAGAACAACAATGGCAGTAGTGTCATCTAAATCATGTTTGCACGCTTTCAAGAATTCACTTTGAGATTTCGCTATGAAGGAATGTGGTGTTAATTCTTGGATCCGTTGACATAATATAGAAATAAAATCTTCAACTGATACTTCTCGGCGCATGATTTCAATTCGGTCTGTGGATACCCATTCATTGAATTTAATGATGTCATCCTCATCCATGTGCTCGTAAAGGTCTTGCTCTAAGTAAGTTTTGAGAAATGCAGTTCCTGGACACTTCACATCGTTGCAGCATGCAATTTCTAGAACTACTGTCACATACAGATTTGTCAATTAGGTTATGATAGTCTTCAGAGATAACATCCAACATAAACTTTAATTTTGGTGTTTTTCGCATACACAAACAATGTGGCTGCCGCTAGAAGAAACAGTTACACACCATTTGGGTCTTAACTCAACAAATTTAGAGAAACCAATTTTAAGTCCAGTTTCTGTTTTGAAATTAGCATGTACTTCCTTCAAATTTGTCAGGATTAGCCGTTTTTGCTTATGTTCTTTGGTACCACAAATTCTTATAGTAACAAAATCATTTTTCCCGGGTAATAGTCTAGATACAGTATCATCTTGGTAGTAGTTAATAACACTATCTAGTGTATGCTGATCAAGCTTATTTCTTTTAAAGGTTTCACGATCAGTGAGTATTCCATCATTCTGCGCAAGTTGTCTGGCTTGTTTCACCATATAACGCGTAACACCACATGCCTGAAAAACCTGAACAGTTTAATCTATCGACCATGATTTAGGTGTAATAGTCAATACTTGTATCTTTTGATTTCGTGATGACACAGACAGTTTTTCATTCATGTTCGATACCAAGTAGTCCACATCTAACTTAGAATCACATGTACATTCAGTTTGTGAAGTGTCAGCAACTAATTTATTAGGTGGAAAACCTAGGTGGGATGCCACGTGACTTGTTGTTGCGTCTGCCATTTGTTTGATTTTTCGTTTACCATATGATACTTTCCTTTCTGAATGGACACTCTTTAGGGGAGAAACTCCAACTGCTGAGAAACTAGAGTTGAGGCATTCAGCATTACTGTACAAAGTATCTGCTATGGCCATTGATTCCGGTTCACTGTCACTACAATCTGTCAGGTTATTAATTTTCTGCAAACAATGATGGCAAATCATTTGGCCAGGTTGTTTTCTCTCTAGTTTTCGACTGTATTAATGCCACAATTTCTTGATCTATATTAATTAACTAGTCCCTTTTTAATAAGCTTTTTGTGAACTTTTAGGGGATCACAACATGAAGTGTTCTGCTTCATCATCGGGAATATATGCAGATAGTGTTTCTTGTGGCAACAGCACACTGTTTCTAAACTATCCTCACTCTGGCCGCTTCTCATTGCAACAAGTGTTTTATCTGTAGCCGTCAATTGTACAACATCATTTACAGAGCATTTATCCGTAAACTTATGACATTTATCATTAGTGAGACGTCCAACTGAACAAAATGTCTCTGGTAATTCAGCCATTGTGCAACGTGTCCTAGTCAAAGTTTACACTTCAAATTAAAAGGCCTAATTTATCATTAAAATGTATAGTGAATTATTAAATTTCTAAAGTAAATATCTAAACATTTGTGTATCAGCAACAATGTCAATGTTTCAAAGCAGTAATTATTAAACACTCACTGGTTATGCTGCCTAATCTTGATCACTTAAAATGCTTGACTGAACTCTTGTTGATAGCAATACTTGCATGCAGATCTCTGAGAAAAACTGAGACCATGTGACTAATCAATATCACCTCACTACCTATGTCTATTACAGCAATTGACCTAATTATATACAAAGCTCTGAAGGTTGAGTTATTTTCTCTAGATATGAAATCTCTCAGTCTTTATCAACACTGGATAACTCAAGACTGAGTGATGAGCTGTTGCAGCTCGACCAGCTTACAGGACAAACTCTGTACCTGGTGTATATTTTGAAAATGATTTGACTGAAAATTATTGATGGCTAAGTCAGCAACAACTTATAGTCAAATTGTTTTTTAAATATTCTCCAGGCAATATGTTATTCCCATTAAAAATGTTGTTGAATAATGACTTGTAGTTTACCCACAAAAATGTCAAATTTTAACAAAGTAAGGTTTTTACATCTCTAAAATCCATGTTTATCTATTTTGTAAAAGGGAAATGCTGGTTGTTTCTTTTAATAAGGCAGGGAAACGCGCTACATCTCTTGTTTCAAACTTCTAGAGTGTATACTTTTAAAATTATTAACCCCCCAAAATCGAATATCATACAAGTTTTTGAAAAAATATCAGATTTTGTATTTGCCATAGCTCTAAAAGGAAACAAATGTAAGAGTGAACCTTTTGGCCCTGTAACCATTGACCATATATATAACATTCACCAAAATATTAAAAAAATTGAAAGGGGTTATTTTGAAAAAAGATGTTATGAAGTCACCCCATTTTGGCGAACAGGGATGGGGGTATGGCTCCCACAAAATTTTTGCTGAGCATATCTTGCCATTAGGTAATAAATATCACTAAAGTAGCAGTAGCTCTAGTTAACAGGATAGAAATCATTTGTGTAAACCAAATACAAATACATTTTACGGCATCACCAAATTTGGATTAAAATATGAAAAATCAAATTTTTTGGCATTTTTGACGACCCTAATACATGTCTAAAACAGGTCAGCACAAAATGCTTGTGATTTTCTCGAACTATGGTGACCAGACTGTTAAAATAAAAAGACCTAGTATTGTGAGCACTGTAGTCGGTGAGATATGAAGCCTCAAACATAGAAATTTTGTTACAAATTTTTGTCAATTTTAGGCAGGGGGTATTGAATAGGCCAGTTTTCAAAAGGTATTTGACCTTTCACTATAATACTTGGAATTTCCTGTTAATACATACATATGCTTACTCTGACAAAATTTGAAGGAAATCTGAAACTATGACTTGACGGATTTAAACAATTTTGGTCCTTATATGGAATGACCCTTTACCTCAATTTAGCAGTTCATATTTCATGTGTTAATCATACTGCACCCAAACTTGGGCACTTGTCTATGAGAGGGGATGAGACAATTACTTTGGGTCAAATGGCATGGTTATTGATAAGTGTGTTGATAAGCCTTCTATATTTATTTTATGTTTGAAGTCAAGCTTCATAGTTCATTGCAAAGTCGTAAAGTCGAGCTTCATGGTTGCATTGCAACCACATTTCTTGTTAACTGTTAAAATTTGTTTTGTATGTAAATGCTGTCAGAGGCCATCATTCACATTTCCTGTCATACACGAGTATTTGGAAACAATCAAATATTGATGATAAGATATCAAATTTTACTGGCCTTGCATTTTCTTATTAACCAGAGCCAAATGTGCATGAACTGAGATAAATGTAGCTTAGAAGCATGGCAAGCTTTGCATGCATGAAAGTAGGTTTTGTTTCATGTAAAATGAAGCATATTGAAATCGATATCTAGAACTAGAAACATTTGTCATTCTGGAAAACATGAATCTCTGTCTGTACTTAGGTGACTTGTGCTCCATGCACATTAGTGTCAATATTGTGGAGCATGTGTGTATGTGTTCATCCGTATGTCTATGTGCGTACATACGTAGGTGTGTGCCTGCGTGTGTGTATGGGGGAGCAGAGCAATCTCTCAGGACAACCACTCTGCAACTGCCACCGCGAGAGGGTGGTCAAATCTCTGGACAATCACTATGGCCACTGCCACATGGAGGGGAAGAGGAATGCAATCACTCAGAGCAACCAATCTGGCCGCCGCCATGGAGAGGGGACAGACTCTCGGAACAACCACGCTGGCCACTGTGAACGGGAGGCAAAGGCAGTCTCCCAGAACCAGCACTGCCCACTGCCATGGGGAAGGCAGAGGGGCAATTTTTCAAAACAATGACTCTTAGCGCTGCCATGGTGATGGGGTAATCCCTCGGAGCAATCACTGGCCATTGCCAGGGAATGGGAGGGGGTTAATCTCACTGGTCACCACCATGGCAAGGGAGGGGTCAATCTCTAAGAAGAAGCACTGACCACTGTCACGGAGAGGGTGGCAATCAGAACAGCCACTCAGGGAACTGCCATGGTGATGGGGGATCTCTCGGGACCATCACTCTGGCCACTGAAGGAGGGATACACTCTCGATACAACCACACCCTCCACTGCCGAGGGGAGGCGAGAGGGGGGGGGGGTCGCGAAATCGCTCATGACAACCACTTTAGTCACTGTTATGGGGGGAGGTGCGGATGCAATATCCCAGGACATCGACTCTGTCAAATGTCATGTGTAGGAGGGGGGGGGGGGGGGTGTTTACTCTCTTAAGACAACCTCTGTCGACTGACATATGGCAGGCGTGCCAACTTCTCAGAACAACCTCTCTGGCCACATCCATGGGTAGAGGGAGTGGGCAATCTCCCAGCACACCCACTCTGGCCACTGCCTCAGGGATTGGAGGGGCTATCTCTCTCTAAGCATTCACTCCGATAACTGCCACTGAGGGGCAATCCCACCGAAACCAGCCGTAGTCTAGGGGAGGAGGGACAATCTCTTGGTATAACCACACTGGCCATTGCCGATGGGAGGGGTGGCAATCGCTCATGTCAATCACTTTGAACACTGTCATGGGTAGGGGCAATCTCTCAGACCAACAACTCTTCTCATTGTTACGGGGAGGTGTGGGGCAATTTCTCAGGACAACGACTGACCAATACCATGTGGAAGGGGAGGGGGAAATATCTTTGTAGAAACACTCTGGTGACTGCCATTGGGTGGGGAGGATGGGCCAAACTCTCAGAACAACTACTATGGCCACAGCCATAGGGAGGGGAGCTGGCAATCACCAAGGACAAGCAATCTGACCACTGCCATCTGGATGCAGGGTGGAAATCTTTCAAGACAGTCACACTTCCATTGCCATGGTATTGTTTCTGGTGGGGCATGTGTCAGATGCAATACAATCTCCCTGCCCAGTGTCACTGAGATGGGAGCGGGCACTCTCAGAACATCCACTCTGATCACTGCCATGGGGAGGGAGGGGCAATCTCCAAGGACACGCACTCTGAACACTGGCATGGGGAGAATACCTACTCTGACCACTGCTATGGGGACTGGGAAGTGGGACACCCTCTTAGGACAACCACTCTGGATACTGATATAAGGATGGGGACTATCTCTCGGGACAACCACTCTGGTCACTGTCAAGGGGAGGTGTGGGGGCAATCTCCCAGCACAACGACTCTGGCCAATGCCATGGGGAGGAAGCGGCAATCTCATAGAACAACCAGTCTGGTCACTGTCATGGGGTGCAATCTTTCAGGACAGCCACACTGGCCACTGCCATCGGTGGTTGGGGGGGGAGGGCAATCTCTCATCCACTGGCCAACGCCGGGGGTGGAGTGGTGAGGCAATGTCTCAGGGCAACAACTCTGGCCACTGCTATGAGGACTTGGGTGGCAAAGTTCAGATTCAAGATGATTTATTTTCTTGTCAGATGTGTAGATTATAATAATAAGCTTAGGTAGCTCACCAAAGACATGTCTTATATGACATTGATTAGCCAGATTCCGTCATTGCCTACGTGACAATGCGACATTCATCAGCCCAACCTCAGTCATTGACTACGTGAAAATGTGACATTCATCAGTCCACCCTCAGGCATTGCCTATATGCCAATGTGACATTCATCAGCCCACGCTCAGACATTGCCTACGTGACATTGATCAGATCCTCAGGCATTGCCTACGTGATACTATGGCATTCATCAGCCCACCCTCGGGCATTGCGTTCGTGGCAATGTGAGATTCATCAGCCCACCCTCGGGCATTGTCTACGTGACATTGATCAACCGCCCCACCCCCTCCACCCTCGCAGGCATTGCCTATGTGACATTGATCACCCCCTCAGGCATTGCCTATGTGACATTGATCACACCCTTAGGCATTGCCTACGTGACATTGATCAGCACACCTCAGGCATTGCCTACGTGACGATGTGCAGTCCACCTTGCGACATTACCTAGGTGACGATAGGCCTCTACATAATAGGACACACAGTACAACCATAAACATAATGCGGGTTTAAACATTAAAATACATATAGCGAGCTGATCATTTGTCAGAGGTTTTATCTATATATAGAGACACGAACGCAGACAATAGTCATGTAATGGCAGTACATGTAAATTATAATGTACAATACTGCGTTAGACAGCCCCCTCCCCCCACCCCTCTCCCACCCTGTGATTGCATGACTAGGGGTTAAATATAGATCAGTAATATTTTAACGTTTGGAAAGCTAACACCCTTTGTCCTCATGTGATCATATCTCATGTTTTGTGTAGCTAGCATGTTAACTAGAAAGCTATTTTACAGGTGCGCGCGAGACAGATCGCAAAAACAAGACTTCGCTGTTTATCTTGCATTCGTTCTGAAGATTCTGTCGTGTTCGAGAATAAAACGGCAACACAAAACACAAGACCTCTAGCATCAAGGTAAGTCACTTTATAATAAAGACAGCCTAAATCTTTTATTAGCATCATTCATTCCACGAGATCTATCCATTACATACAATGGCACATAGACAGCTACTCGCACACCATACAACTAAGCAATACAATTATGCATTACATGACAGCGATCAGAGACCGCTACACGTGATCTCACTAAGCAATACAACTGGAATAACACAAATAGACACATGCACGCACATCATTACAACAACGCATGAAGATGACGCTGCGAGTCACATGCTTCACATTGTCAGGAATGACAATGCTGCTGTCAAGACTCCTGGCAGGGGTGAAGGAGACCATGACTCCATTCAATAGCCAGCTTGATCCTAGACACGTTTACAACATTTGGACAGGTAACGCTGTGACAGAAAATGCTGTGAAGATAGCCAGCTTGATCCTAGACATGTCTACAACATTTGGACAAGTAACGCTGTGACAGAAAATACTGTGAAGATAGCGACCTTTGATCCTAGACACCTTTACAACATTTGGACACGTAACGCTGTGGGGAGGTTCGAGTTTCAGGCGAATGCGTCAATTTTTGATGGAGTTATGCCCCCTTTTGTCTTAAGAAATACGTAATATATCACCTTACCGCAATTTTTTTCGCACTTCGTCAAGATATTTAAGGGGAAAAAATTGATGCATTGCCTTAGTATAAGGAGTTACAGAGCACATTCGCGTTTCAGACACAGTAAATTTTCCATGACTATGCCCGCTTTCGACTTATGCAATAGAAAAAAGTCGGGTTTTTCGCAGTCTTTCAAGATATTGTACTGAAAATTGCTACATTGCTTTGTTATGAGAGGTTACAGACCAAGTTCGAGTTTCAGACGTATACATATATTTTTTATGGAGTTATGCCCCTTTTCGACCTATGAAATACAAAAAAATATTAGTTTTCCCCCCTTTTTCTCGCAGTCTCAAGATATTCAACTGAGAATTGGTACATTACTTTAATATGAGAAATTACAGACAAAGTTCGAGTTTCAGGCGTTTGCGTCATTTTTTGATGGAGTTATGTCCCTTTCGACTTATGAAATACAAACACATCGGCTTTCAAGACTTTCCTTCTCCTTCACCATAAATAACTGGGACTTGATTTGTTGCTATGTTATGAGAAGTCACAGATCAAGTTCGAGTTTCAGCTGCTTTTGACAACTTTTAATGAAATTTTTGACTGTCAATCTCTAAAGATTTATATCACCAGGTAGGGGACATGTATTGCAAAGCAATACTTACAGAATGCTTGTTCTAGTTAGTGTACGACTATATAATTTCATGACCATCCGCCATCTTGATGTATTTACTGCATTATATCTATATGTGGATGGGAGAGACTGGTATAAGACGCATGGCTTATCGAGCTTCCATTTGAACAAAAATAGATTCTGTTTAGACCAATCGCTCTGAACAACCACTCCGGTCACTGCCATGGGGAGGGAGAGGGCAATCCCTCAGAACAATCACTATGGTCACTGTCACAGGGATAGGATGGGCAATCTCTCAGAGCAAGCACTCTGGACACCGCCATGGAGAGGGAGGGGGCAACCCCCCCCAGAACAACCACTCTGGCCACTGCCTCAGGGATTGGAGGGGCTCTCTCTAAGCAATCGCTGATAACTGCCGCTGGGAGGGGCAATCCCACCCAAACCAGCCGTAGTCTAGGGGAGGAGGGACAATCTCTTGGTACAACCACACTGGCCATTGCCGATGGGAGGGGTGGCAATCGGTCATGTCAATCACGTTGAACACTGTCATGGGTAGGGGGCAATCTCTCAGACCAACAACTCTGCTCATTGTTACGGGGAGGTGTGGGGCAATTTCTCAGGACAACGACTGACCAATACCATGTGGAGGGGGATGGGGAAATATCTTTGTAGAAACACTCTGGTGACTGCCATTGGGTGGGGAGGATGGGCCAAACTCTCAGAACAACTGCTATGGCCACTGCCATAGGGAGGGGAGAGGGCAATCACCAAGGACAAGCAATCTGACCACAGCCATCTGGATGCAGGGTGGCAATCTTTTAGAACAGTCACACTTCCATTGCCATGGTAGTTTCTGGTGGGGCATGTGTCAGATGCAATACAATCTCCCTGCCCAGTGTCACTGAGATGGGAGCCGGCACTCTCTCAGATCATCCACTGTGATCACTGCCATAGGGAGGGAGGGGCAATCTCCAAGGACACGCACTCTGAACACTGGTATGTGTAGAATACCTACTCTGACCACTGCTATGGGAAGTGGGACACCCTCTTAGGACAACCACTCTGGATACTGATATACGGATGGGGACTATCTCTCGGGACAACCACTCTGGTCACTGTCAAGGGGAGGTGTGGGGGCAATCTGCCAGCATAATGACTCTGGCTAATGCCATGGGGAGAGGAAGCGGCAATCTCATAGAACAACCAGTCTGGTCACTGTCATAGGATGCAATCTTTCAGGACAGCCACTGCCATCGGTGGTGTGGGAGGGTAATCTCTCATCCACTGTCCACCGCCGGGGGTGGAGTGGTGAGGAAATGTCTCAGGGCAATGGCTCTGGCCACTGCTATGAGAACTTGGATGGCAATTTCTCAGAACATCCTCTCTGTTCAGATTCAAGATGATTTATTTTCTTGTCAGATGTGTAGATTATAATAATAAGCTTAGGTAGCTCACCAAAGACATGTCTTATATGACATTGATTAGCCAGATTCCGTCATTGCCTACGTGACAATGCGACATTCATCAGCCCAACCTCAGTCATTGACTACGTGAAAATGTGACATTCATCAGTCCACCCTCAGGCATTGCCTATATGCCAATGTGACATTCATCAGCCCACGCTCAGACATTGCCTACGTGACATTGATCAGATCCTCAGGCATTGCCTACGTGATACTATGGCATTCATCAGCCCACCCTCGGGCATTGCGTTCGTGGCAATGTGAGATTCATCAGCCCACCCTCGGGCATTGTCTACGTGACATTGATCAACCGCCCCACCCCCTCCACCCTCGCAGGCATTGCCTATGTGACATTGATCACCCCCTCAGGCATTGCCTATGTGACATTGATCACACCCTTAGGCATTGCCTACGTGACATTGATCAGCACACCTCAGGCATTGCCTACGTGACGATGTGCAGTCCACCTTGCGACATTACCTAGGTGACGATAGGCCTCTACATAATAGGACACACAGTACAACCATAAACATAATGCGGGTTTAAACATTAAAATACATATAGCGAGCTGATCATTTGTCAGAGGTTTTATCTATATATAGAGACACGAACGCAGACAATAGTCATGTAATGGCAGTACATGTAAATTATAATGTACAATACTGCGTTAGACAGCCCCCTCCCCCCACCCCTCTCCCACCCTGTGATTGCATGACTAGGGGTTAAATATAGATCAGTAATATTTTAACGTTTGGAAAGCTAACACCCTTTGTCCTCATGTGATCATATCTCGTGTTTTGTGTAGCTAGCATGTTAACTAGAAAGCTATTTTACAGGTGCGCGCGAGACAGATCGCAAAAACAAGACTTCGCTGTTTATCTTGCATTCGTTCTGAAGATTCTGTCCTGTTCGAGAATAAAACGGCAACACAAAACACAAGACCTCTAGCATCAAGGTAAGTCACTTTATAATAAAGACAGCCTAAATCTTTTATTAGCATCATTCATTCCACGAGATCTATCCATTACATACAATGGCACATAGACAGCTACTCGCACACCATACAACTAAGCAATACAATTATGCATTACATGACGGCGATCAGAGATTGCTACTTCACGTGATCTCACTAAGCAATACAACTGGAATAACACAAATAGACACATGCACGCACATCATTACAACAACGCATGAAGATGACGCTGCGAGTCACATGCTTCACATTGTCAGGAATGACAATGCTGCTGTCAAGACTCCTGGCAGGGGGGGAAGGAGACCATGACTCCATCCAATAGCCAGCTTGATCCTAGACACGTTTACAACATTTGGACAGAAAATGCTGTGAAGATAGCCAGCTTGATCCTAGACATGTCTACAACATTTGGACAAGTAACGCTGTGACAGAAAATACTGTGAAGATAGCGAGCTTGATCCTAGACATGTCTACAACATTTGGACAAGTAACGCTGTGACAGAAAATGCTGTGAAGATAGCCAGCTTGATCCTAGACATGTCTACAACATTTGGACAAGTAACGCTGTGACAGAAAATACTGTGAAGATAGTGACCTTTGATCCTAGACACCTTTACAACATTTGGACACGTAATGCTGTGGGGAGGTTCGAGTTTCAGGCGAATGCGTCAATTTTTTATGGAGTTATGCCCCCTTTGGTCTTAAGAAATACGAAATATATCACCTTACCGCAATTTTTTTCGCACTTCGTCAAGATATTTAAGGGGAAAAAATTGATGCATTGCCTTAGTATAAGGAGTTACAGAGCACATTCGCGTTTCAGACACAGTAAATTTTTCATGACTATGCCCGCTTTCGACTTATGCAATAGAAAAAATAGTCGGTTTTTTTCGCAGTCTTTCAAGATATTGTACTGAAAATTGCTACATTGCTTTGTTATGAGAGGTTACAGACCAAGTTCGAGTTTCAGACGTATACATATATTTTTTATGGAGTTATGCCCCTTTTCGACCTATGAAATACAAAAAAATATTAGTTTTCCCCCCTTTTTCTCGCAGTCTCAAGATATTCAACTGAGAATTGGCACATTACTTTATTATGAGAAATTACAGACAAAGTTCGAGTTTCAGGCGTTTGCGTCATTTTTTTATGGAGTTATGTCCCTTTCGACTTATGAAATACAAACACATCAGCTTTCAAGACTTTCCTTCTCCTTCACCATAAATAACTGGGACTTGATTTGTTGCTATGTTATGAGAAGTCACAGATCAAGTACGAGTTTCAGCTGCTTTTGACAACTTTTAATGAAATTTTTGACTGTCAATTTCTAAAGATTTATATCACCAGGTAGGGGACCTGTATTGCAAAGCAATACTTACAGAATGCTTGTTCTAGTTAGTGTACGACTATATAATTTCATGACCATCCGCCATCTTGATGTATTTACTGCATTATATCTATATGTGGATGGGAGAGACTGGTATAAGACGCATGGCTTATCGAGCTTCCATTTGAACAAAAATAGATTCTGTTTAGACCAATCGCTCTGAACAACCACTCCGGTCACTGCCATGGGGAGGGAGAGGGCAATCCCTCAGAACAATCACTATGGTCACTGTCACAGGGATAGGATGGGCAATCTCTCAGAGCAAGCACTCTGGACACCGCCATGGAGAGGGAGGGGGCAACCACTCTGGCCACTGCCTCAGGGATTGGAGGGGCTCTCTCTCTAAGCAATCACTGATAACTGCCGCTGGGAGGGGCAATCCCACCCAAACCAGCCGTAGTCTAGGGGAGGAGGGACAATCTCTTGGTACAACCACACTGGCCATTGCCGATGGGAGGGGTGGCAATCGGTCATGTCAATCACGTTGAACACTGTCATGGGTAGGGGGCAATCTCTCAGACCAACAACTCTGCTCATTGTTACGGGGAGGTGTGGGGCAATTTCTCAGGACAACGACTGACCAATACCATGTGGAGGGGGATGGGGAAATATCTTTGTAGAAACACTCTGGTGACTGCCATTGGGTGGGGAGGATGGGCCAAACTCTCAGAACAACTGCTATGCCCACTGCCATAGGGAGGGGAGAGGGCAATCACCAAGGACAAGCAATCTGACCACAGCCATCTGGATGCAGGGTGGCAATCTTTTAGAACAGTCACACTTCCATTGCCATGGTATTGTTTCTGGTGGGGCATGTGTCAGATGCAATACAATCTCCCTGCCCAGTGTCACTGAGATGGGAGCCGGCACTCTCTCAGAACATCCACTGTGATCACTGCCATAGTGAGGGAGGGGCAATCTCCAAGGACACGTACTCTGAACACTGGCATGGGGAGAATACCTACTCTGACCACTGCTATGGGGACTGGGAAGTGGGACACCCTCTTAGGACAACCACTCTGGATACTGATATACGGATGGGGACTATCTCTCGGGACAAGCACTCTGGTCACTGTCAAGGGGAGGTGTGGGGGCAATCTGCCAGCATAACGACTCTGGCTAATGCCATGGGGAGAGGAAGCGGCAATCTCATAGAACAACCAGTCTGGTCACTGTCATAGGATGCAATCTTTCAGGACAGCCACTGCCATCGGTGGTGGGGGGTGGGGGGGGGTAATTTCTCATCCACTGTCCACCGCCGGGGGTGGAGTGGTGAGGAAATGTCTCAGGGCAATGGCTCTGGCCACTGCTATGAGAACTTGGATGGCAATTTCTCAGAACATCCTCTCTGTTCAGATTCAAGATGATTTATTTTCTTGTCAGATGTGTAGATTATAATAATAAGCTTAGGTAGCTCACCAAAGACATGTGTTATATGACATTGATTAGCCAGATTCCGTCATTGCCTACGTGACAATGCGACATTCATCAGCCCAACCTCAGTCATTGACTACGTGAAAATGTGACATTCATCAGTCCACCCTCAGGCATTGCCTATATGCCAATGTGACATTCATCAGCCCACGCTCAGACATTGCCTACGTGACATTGATCAGATCCTCAGGCATTGCCTACGTGATACTATGGCATTCATCAGCCCACCCTCGGGCATTGCGTTCGTGGCAATGTGAGATTCATCAGCCCACCCTCGGGCATTGTCTACGTGACATTGATCAACCGCCCCACCCCCTCCACCCTCGCAGGCATTGCCTATGTGACATTGATCACCCCCTCAGGCATTGCCTATGTGACATTGATCACACCCTTAGGCATTGCCTACGTGACATTGATCAGCACACCTCAGGCATTGCCTACGTGACGATGTGCAGTCCACCTTGCGACATTACCTAGGTGACGATAGGCCTCTACATAATAGGACACACAGTACAACCATAAACATAATGCGGGTTTAAACATTAAAATACATATAGCGAGCTGATCATTTGTCAGAGGTTTTATCTATATATAGAGACACGAACGCAGACAATAGTCATGTAATGGCAGTACATGTAAATTATAATGTACAATACTGCGTTAGACAGCCCCCTCCCCCCACCCCTCTCCCACCCTGTGATTGCATGACTAGGGGTTAAATATAGATCAGTAATATTTTAACGTTTGGAAAGCTAACACCCTTTGTCCTCATGTGATCATATCTCATGTTTTGTGTAGCTAGCATGTTAACTAGAAAGCTATTTTACAGGTGCGCGCGAGACAGATCGCAAAAACAAGACTTCGCTGTTTATCTTGCATTCGTTCTGAAGATTCTGTCGTGTTCGAGAATAAAACGGCAACACAAAACACAAGACCTCTAGCATCAAGGTAAGTCACTTTATAATAAAGACAGCCTAAATCTTTTATTAGCATCATTCATTCCACGAGATCTATCCATTACATACAATGGCACATAGACAGCTACTCGCACACCATACAACTAAGCAATACAATTATGCATTACATGACAGCGATCAGAGACCGCTACACGTGATCTCACTAAGCAATACAACTGGAATAACACAAATAGACACATGCACGCACATCATTACAACAACGCATGAAGATGACGCTGCGAGTCACATGCTTCACATTGTCAGGAATGACAATGCTGCTGTCAAGACTCCTGGCAGGGGTGAAGGAGACCATGACTCCATTCAATAGCCAGCTTGATCCTAGACACGTTTACAACATTTGGACAGGTAACGCTGTGACAGAAAATGCTGTGAAGATAGCCAGCTTGATCCTAGACATGTCTACAACATTTGGACAAGTAACGCTGTGACAGAAAATACTGTGAAGATAGCGACCTTTGATCCTAGACACCTTTACAACATTTGGACACGTAACGCTGTGGGGAGGTTCGAGTTTCAGGCGAATGCGTCAATTTTTGATGGAGTTATGCCCCCTTTTGTCTTAAGAAATACGTAATATATCACCTTACCGCAATTTTTTTCGCACTTCGTCAAGATATTTAAGGGGAAAAAATTGATGCATTGCCTTAGTATAAGGAGTTACAGAGCACATTCGCGTTTCAGACACAGTAAATTTTTCATGACTATGCCCGCTTTCGACTTATGCAATAGAAAAAAGTCGGGTTTTTCGCAGTCTTTCAAGATATTGTACTGAAAATTGCTACATTGCTTTGTTATGAGAGGTTACAGACCAAGTTCGAGTTTCAGACGTATACATATATTTTTTATGGAGTTATGCCCCTTTTCGACCTATGAAATACAAAAAAATATTAGTTTTCCCCCCTTTTTCTCGCAGTCTCAAGATATTCAACTGAGAATTGGTACATTACTTTAATGTGAGAAATTACAGACAAAGTTCGAGTTTCAGGCGTTTGCGTCATTTTTTTATGGAGTTATGTCCCTTTCGACTTATGAAATACAAACACATCAGCTTTCAAGACTTTCCTTCTCCTTCACCATAAATAACTGGGACTTGATTTGTTGCTATGTTATGAGAAGTCACAGATCAAGTACGAGTTTCAGCTGCTTTTGACAACTTTTAATGAAATTTTTGACTGTCAATTTCTAAAGATTTATATCACCAGGTAGGGGACCTGTATTGCAAAGCAATACTTACAGAATGCTTGTTCTAGTTAGTGTACGACTATATAATTTCATGACCATCCGCCATCTTGATGTATTTACTGCATTATATCTATATGTGGATGGGAGAGACTGGTATAAGACGCATGGCTTATCGAGCTTCCATTTGAACAAAAATAGATTCTGTTTAGACCAATCGCTCTGAACAACCACTCCGGTCACTGCCATGGGGAGGGAGAGGGCAATCCCTCAGAACAATCACTATGGTCACTGTCACAGGGATAGGATGGGCAATCTCTCAGAGCAAGCACTCTGGACACCGCCATGGAGAGGGAGGGGGCAACCACTCTGGCCACTGCCTCAGGGATTGGAGGGGCTCTCTCTCTAAGCAATCACTGATAACTGCCGCTGGGAGGGGCAATCCCACCCAAACCAGCCGTAGTCTAGGGGAGGAGGGACAATCTCTTGGTACAACCACACTGGCCATTGCCGATGGGAGGGGTGGCAATCGGTCATGTCAATCACGTTGAACACTGTCATGGGTAGGGGGCAATCTCTCAGACCAACAACTCTGCTCATTGTTACGGGGAGGTGTGGGGCAATTTCTCAGGACAACGACTGACCAATACCATGTGGAGGGGGATGGGGAAATATCTTTGTAGAAACACTCTGGTGACTGCCATTGGGTGGGGAGGATGGGCCAAACTCTCAGAACAACTGCTATGCCCACTGCCATAGGGAGGGGAGAGGGCAATCACCAAGGACAAGCAATCTGACCACAGCCATCTGGATGCAGGGTGGCAATCTTTTAGAACAGTCACACTTCCATTGCCATGGTATTGTTTCTGGTGGGGCATGTGTCAGATGCAATACAATCTCCCTGCCCAGTGTCACTGAGATGGGAGCCGGCACTCTCTCAGAACATCCACTGTGATCACTGCCATAGTGAGGGAGGGGCAATCTCCAAGGACACGTACTCTGAACACTGGCATGGGGAGAATACCTACTCTGACCACTGCTATGGGGACTGGGAAGTGGGACACCCTCTTAGGACAACCACTCTGGATACTGATATACGGATGGGGACTATCTCTCGGGACAAGCACTCTGGTCACTGTCAAGGGGAGGTGTGGGGGCAATCTGCCAGCATAACGACTCTGGCTAATGCCATGGGGAGAGGAAGCGGCAATCTCATAGAACAACCAGTCTGGTCACTGTCATAGGATGCAATCTTTCAGGACAGCCACTGCCATCGGTGGTGGGGGGTGGGGGGGGGTAATTTCTCATCCACTGTCCACCGCCGGGGGTGGAGTGGTGAGGAAATGTCTCAGGGCAATGGCTCTGGCCACTGCTATGAGAACTTGGATGGCAATTTCTCAGAACATCCTCTCTGTTCAGATTCAAGATGATTTATTTTCTTGTCAGATGTGTAGATTATAATAATAAGCTTAGGTAGCTCACCAAAGACATGTGTTATATGACATTGATTAGCCAGATTCCGTCATTGCCTACGTGACAATGCGACATTCATCAGCCCAACCTCAGTCATTGACTACGTGAAAATGTGACATTCATCAGTCCACCCTCAGGCATTGCCTATATGCCAATGTGACATTCATCAGCCCACGCTCAGACATTGCCTACGTGACATTGATCAGATCCTCAGGCATTGCCTACGTGATACTATGGCATTCATCAGCCCACCCTCGGGCATTGCGTTCGTGGCAATGTGAGATTCATCAGCCCACCCTCGGGCATTGTCTACGTGACATTGATCAACCGCCCCACCCCCTCCACCCTCGCAGGCATTGCCTATGTGACATTGATCACCCCCTCAGGCATTGCCTATGTGACATTGATCACACCCTTAGGCATTGCCTACGTGACATTGATCAGCACACCTCAGGCATTGCCTACGTGACGATGTGCAGTCCACCTTGCGACATTACCTAGGTGACGATAGGCCTCTACATAATAGGACACACAGTACAACCATAAACATAATGCGGGTTTAAACATTAAAATACATATAGCGAGCTGATCATTTGTCAGAGGTTTTATCTATATATAGAGACACGAACGCAGACAATAGTCATGTAATGGCAGTACATGTAAATTATAATGTACAATACTGCGTTAGACAGCCCCCTCCCCCCACCCCTCTCCCACCCTGTGATTGCATGACTAGGGGTTAAATATAGATCAGTAATATTTTAACGTTTGGAAAGCTAACACCCTTTGTCCTCATGTGATCATATCTCATGTTTTGTGTAGCTAGCATGTTAACTAGAAAGCTATTTTACAGGTGCGCGCGAGACAGATCGCAAAAACAAGACTTCGCTGTTTATCTTGCATTCGTTCTGAAGATTCTGTCGTGTTCGAGAATAAAACGGCAACACAAAACACAAGACCTCTAGCATCAAGGTAAGTCACTTTATAATAAAGACAGCCTAAATCTTTTATTAGCATCATTCATTCCACGAGATCTATCCATTACATACAATGGCACATAGACAGCTACTCGCACACCATACAACTAAGCAATACAATTATGCATTACATGACAGCGATCAGAGACCGCTACACGTGATCTCACTAAGCAATACAACTGGAATAACACAAATAGACACATGCACGCACATCATTACAACAACGCATGAAGATGACGCTGCGAGTCACATGCTTCACATTGTCAGGAATGACAATGCTGCTGTCAAGACTCCTGGCAGGGGTGAAGGAGACCATGACTCCATTCAATAGCCAGCTTGATCCTAGACACGTTTACAACATTTGGACAGGTAACGCTGTGACAGAAAATGCTGTGAAGATAGCCAGCTTGATCCTAGACATGTCTACAACATTTGGACAAGTAACGCTGTGACAGAAAATACTGTGAAGATAGCGACCTTTGATCCTAGACACCTTTACAACATTTGGACACGTAACGCTGTGGGGAGGTTCGAGTTTCAGGCGAATGCGTCAATTTTTGATGGAGTTATGCCCCCTTTTGTCTTAAGAAATACGTAATATATCACCTTACCGCAATTTTTTTCGCACTTCGTCAAGATATTTAAGGGGAAAAAATTGATGCATTGCCTTAGTATAAGGAGTTACAGAGCACATTCGCGTTTCAGACACAGTAAATTTTTCATGACTATGCCCGCTTTCGACTTATGCAATAGAAAAAAGTCGGGTTTTTCGCAGTCTTTCAAGATATTGTACTGAAAATTGCTACATTGCTTTGTTATGAGAGGTTACAGACCAAGTTCGAGTTTCAGACGTATACATATATTTTTTATGGAGTTATGCCCCTTTTCGACCTATGAAATACAAAAAAATATTAGTTTTCCCCCCTTTTTCTCGCAGTCTCAAGATATTCAACTGAGAATTGGTACATTACTTTAATGTGAGAAATTACAGACAAAGTTCGAGTTTCAGGCGTTTGCGTCATTTTTTGATGGAGTTATGTCCCTTTCGACTTATGAAATACAAACACATCGGCTTTCAAGACTTTCCTTCTCCTTCACCATAAATAACTGGGACTTGATTTGTTGCTATGTTATGAGAAGTCACAGATCAAGTTCGAGTTTCAGCTGCTTTTGACAACTTTTAATGAAATTTTTGACTGTCAATCTCTAAAGATTTATATCACCAGGTAGGGGACATGTATTGCAAAGCAATACTTACAGAATGCTTGTTCTAGTTAGTGTACGACTATATAATTTCATGACCATCCGCCATCTTGATGTATTTACTGCATTATATCTATATGTGGATGGGAGAGACTGGTATAAGACGCATGGCTTATCGAGCTTCCATTTGAACAAAAATAGATTCTGTTTAGACCAATCGCTCTGAACAACCACTCCGGTCACTGCCATGGGGAGGGAGAGGGCAATCCCTCAGAACAATCACTATGGTCACTGTCACAGGGATAGGATGGGCAATCTCTCAGAGCAAGCACTCTGGACACCGCCATGGAGAGGGAGGGGGCAACCCCCCCCAGAACAACCACTCTGGCCACTGCCTCAGGGATTGGAGGGGCTCTCTCTAAGCAATCGCTGATAACTGCCGCTGGGAGGGGCAATCCCACCCAAACCAGCCGTAGTCTAGGGGAGGAGGGACAATCTCTTGGTACAACCACACTGGCCATTGCCGATGGGAGGGGTGGCAATCGGTCATGTCAATCACGTTGAACACTCATGGGTAGGGGGCAATCTCTCAGACCAACAACTCTGCTCATTGTTACGGGGAGGTGTGGGGCAATTTCTCAGGACAACGACTGACCAATACCATGTGGAGGGGGATGGGGAAATATCTTTGTAGAAACACTCTGGTGACTGCCATTGGGTGGGGAGGATGGGCCAAACTCTCAGAACAACTGCTATGGCCACTGCCATAGGGAGGGGAGAGGGCAATCACCAAGGACAAGCAATCTGACCACAGCCATCTGGATGCAGGGTGGCAATCTTTTAGAACAGTCACACTTCCATTGCCATGGTATTGTTTCTGGTGGGGCATGTGTCAGATGCAATACAATCTCCCTGCCCAGTGTCACTGAGATGGGAGCCGGCACTCTCTCAGAACATCCACTGTGATCACTGCCATAGTGAGGGAGGGGCAATCTCCAAGGACACGTACTCTGAACACTGGCATGGGGAGAATACCTACTCTGACCACTGCTATGGGGACTGGGAAGTGGGACACCCTCTTAGGACAACCACTCTGGATACTGATATACGGATGGGGACTATCTCTCGGGACAAGCACTCTGGTCACTGTCAAAGGGGAGGTGTGGGGGCAATCTGCCAGCATAACGACTCTGGCTAATGCCATGGGAAGAGGAAGCGGCAATCTCATAGAACAACCAGTCTGGTCACTGTCATAGGATGCAATCTTTCAGGACAGCCACTGCCATCGGTGGTGGGGGGTGGGGGGGGGGGCGTAATTTCTCATCCACTGTCCACCGCCGGGGGTGGAGTGGTGAGGAAATGTCTCACAGTCTCAGGGCAATGGCTCTGGCCACTGCTATGAGAACTTGGATGGCAATTTCTCAGAACATCCTCTCTGTTCAGATTCAAGATGATTTATTTTCTTGTCAGATGTGTAGATTATAATAATAAGCTTAGGTAGCTCACCAAAGACATGTCTTATATGACATTGATTAGCCAGATTCCGTCATTGCCTACGTGACAATGCGACATTCATCAGCCCAACCTCAGTCATTGACTACGTGAAAATGTGACATTCATCAGTCCACCCTCAGGCATTGCCTATATGCCAATGTGACATTCATCAGCCCACGCTCAGACATTGCCTACGTGACATTGATCAGATCCTCAGGCATTGCCTACGTGATACTATGGCATTCATCAGCCCACCCTCGGGCATTGCGTTCGTGGCAATGTGAGATTCATCAGCCCACCCTCGGGCATTGTCTACGTGACATTGATCAACCGCCCCACCCCCTCCACCCTCGCAGGCATTGCCTATGTGACATTGATCACCCCCTCAGGCATTGCCTACGTGACGATGTGCAGTCCACCTTGCGACATTACCTAGGTGACGATAGGCCTCTACATAATAGGACACACAGTACAACCATAAACATAATGCGGGTTTAAACATTAAAATACATATAGCGAGCTGATCATTTGTCAGAGGTTTTATCTATATATAGAGACACGAACGCAGACAATAGTCATGTAATGGCAGTACATGTAAATTATAATGTACAATACTGCGTTAGACAGCCCCCTCCCCCCACCCCTCTCCCACCCTGTGATTGCATGACTAGGGGTTAAATATAGATCAGTAATATTTTAACGTTTGGAAAGCTAACACCCTTTGTCCTCATGTGATCATATCTCGTGTTTTGTGTAGCTAGCATGTTAACTAGAAAGCTATTTTACAGGTGCGCGCGAGACAGATCGCAAAAACAAGACTTCGCTGTTTATCTTGCATTCGTTCTGAAGATTCTGTCGTGTTCGAGAATAAAACGGCAACACAAAACACAAGACCTCTAGCATCAAGGTAAGTCACTTTATAATAAAGACAGCCTAAATCTTTTATTAGCATCATTCATTCCACGAGATCTATCCATTACATACAATGGCACATAGACAGCTACTCGCACACCATACAACTAAGCAATACAATTATGCATTACATGACAGCGATCAGAGATTGCTACTTCACGTGATCTCACTAAGCAATACAACTGGAATAACACAAATAGACACATGCACGCACATCATTACAACAACGCATGAAGATGACGCTGCGAGTCACATGCTTCACATTGTCAGGAATGACAATGCTGCTGTCAAGACTCCTGGCAGGGGGGGAAGGAGACCATGACTCCATCCAATAGCCAGCTTGATCCTAGACACGTTTACAACATTTGGACAGAAAATGCTGTGAAGATAGCCAGCTTGATCCTAGACATGTCTACAACATTTGGACAAGTAACGCTGTGACAGAAAATACTGTGAAGATAGCGAGCTTGATCCTAGACATGTCTACAACATTTGGACAAGTAACGCTGTGACAGAAAATGCTGTGAAGATAGCCAGCTTGATCCTAGACATGTCTACAACATTTGGACAAGTAACGCTGTGACAGAAAATACTGTGAAGATAGCGACCTTTGATCCTAGACACCTTTACAACATTTGGACACGTAACGCTGTGGGGAGGTTCGAGTTTCAGGCGAATGCGTCAATTTTTTATGGAGTTATGCCCCCTTTTGTCTTAAGAAATACGTAATATATCACCTTACCGCAATTTTTTTCGCACTTCGTCAAGATATTTAAGGGGAAAAAATTGATGCATTGCCTTAGTATAAGGAGTTACAGAGCACATTCGCGTTTCAGACACAGTAAATTTTTCATGACTATGCCCGCTTTCGACTTATGCAATAGAAAAAAGTCGGGTTTTTCGCAGTCTTTCAAGATATTGTACTGAAAATTGCTACATTGCTTTGTTATGAGAGGTTACAGACCAAGTTCGAGTTTCAGACGTATACATATATTTTTTATGGAGTTATGCCCCTTTTCGACCTATGAAATACAAAAAAATATTAGTTTTCCCCCCTTTTTCTCGCAGTCTCAAGATATTCAACTGAGAATTGGTACATTACTTTAATATGAGAAATTACAGACAAAGTTCGAGTTTCAGGCGTTTGCGTCATTTTTTGATGGAGTTATGTCCCTTTCGACTTATGAAATACAAACACATCGGCTTTCAAGACTTTCCTTCTCCTTCACCATAAATAACTGGGACTTGATTTATTGCTATGTTATGAGAAGTCACAGATCAAGTTCGAGTTTCAGCTGCTTTTGACAACTTAATGAAATTTTTGACTGTCAATCTCTAAAGATTTATATCACCAGGTAGGGGACATGTATTGCAAAGCAATACTTACAGAATGCTTGTTCTAGTTAGTGTACGACTATATAATTTCATGACCATCCGCCATCTTGATGTATTTACTGCATTATATCTATATGTGGATGGGAGAGACTGGTATAAGACGGATGGCTTATCGAGCTTCCATTTGAACAAAAATAGATTCTGTTTAGACCAATCGCTCTGAACAACCACTCCGGTCACTGCCATGGGGAGGGAGAGGGCAATCCCTCAGAACAATCACTATGGTCACTGTCACAGGGATAGGATGGGCAATCTCTCAGAGCAAGCACTCTGGACACCGCCATGGAGAGGGAGGGGGCAACCCCCCAGAACAACCACTCTGGCCACTGCCTCAGGGAATCGAGGGGCTCTCTCTAAGTAATCACTGATAACTGCCGCTGGGAGGGGCAATCCCACCCAAACCAGCCGTAGTCATGGGGAGGAGGGACAATCTCTTGGTACAACCACACTGGCCATTGCCGATGGGAGGTGTGGCAATCGCTCATGTCAATCACGTTGAACACTGTCATGGGTAGGGGGCAATCTCTCAGACCAACAACTCTGCTCATTGTTACGGGGAGGTGTGGGGCAATTTCTCAGGACAACGACTGACCAATACCATGTGGAGGGGGATGGGGAAATATCTTTGTAGAAACACTGGTGACTGCCATTGGGTGGGGAGGATGTGCCAAACTCTCAGAACAACTGCTATGGCCACTGCCATCTGGATGCAGGGTGGCAATCTTTTAGAACAGTCACACTTCCATTGCCATGGTATTGTTTCTGGTGGTGCATGTGTCAGATGCAATACAATCTCCCTGCCCAGTGTCACTGAGATGGGAGCCGGCACTCTCTCAGAACATCCACTGTGATCACTGCCATAGGGAGGGAGGGGCAATCTCCAAGGACACGTACTCTGAACACTGGCATGGGTAGAATACCTACTCTGACCACTGCTATGGGGACTGGGAAGTGGGACACCCTCTTAGGACAACCACTCTGGATACTGATATACGGATGGGGACTATCTCTCGGGACACGCACTCTGGTCACTGTCAAGGGGAGGTGTGGGGGCAATCTGCCAGCATAACGACTCTGGCTAATGCCATGGGGAGAGGAAGCGGCAATCTCATAGAACAACCAGTCTGGTCACTGTCATAGGATGCAATCTTTCAGGACAGCCACTGCCGTTGGGGGTGGGGGAGGGTAATCTCTCATCCACTGGCCACCGCTGGGGGTGGAGTGGTGAGGAAATGTCTTGGGGCAATGGCTCTGGCCACTGCTATGAGGACTTGGGTGGCAATTTCTCAGAACATCCTCTGTTCAGATTCAAGATGATTTATTTTCTTGTCAGATGTGTAGATTTTAATAATAAGCTTAGGTAGCTCACCAAAGACATGTCCTTTATGACATTGATTAGCCAGATTCCGTCATTGCCTACGTGACAATGCGACATTCATCAGCCCAACCTCAGTCATTGACTATGTGAAAATGTGACATTCATCAGCCCACGCTCAGACATTGCCGACGTGACATTGATCAGATCCTCAGGCATTGCCTATGTGATACTATGGCATTCATCAGCCCACCCTCAGGCATTGCCTATGTGCCAATGTGACATTCATCAGCCCACGCTCAGACATTGCCTACGTGACATTGATCAGATCCTCAGGCATTGCCTATGTGATACTATGGCATTCATCAGCCCAACCTCGGGCATTGCGTTCGTGGCAATGTGAGATTCATCAGCCCACCCTCGGTCATTGTCTACGTGACATCAATCAACTGCCCCCCCCCCCCTCGCAGGCATTGCCTATGTGACATTGATCACCCCCTCAGGCATTGCCTATGTGACATTGATCACACCCTCAGGCATTGCCTACATGACATTGATCAGCACACCTCAGGCATTGCCTATGTGACGATGTGCAGTCCACCTTGCGACATTACCTAGGTGACGATAGGCCTCTACATAATAGGACACACAGTACAACCATAAACATAATGCGGGTTTAAACATTAAAATACATATAGCGAGCTGATCATTTGTCGGAGGTTTTATCTATGTATAGAGACACGAACGCAGACAATAGTCATGTAATGGCAGTACATGTAAATTATAATGTACAATACTGCGTTAGACAGCCCCCTCCCCCCACCCCTCCCACCCTGTGATTGCATGACTAGGGGTTAAATATAGATCAGTAATATTTTAATGTTTGGAAAGCTAACACCCTTTGTCCTCATGTGATCATATCTCGTGTTTTGTGTATCTAGCTTGTTAACTAGAAAGCTATTTTACAGGTGCGCGTGAGATAGATCACAAAAACAAGACTTCTCTGTTTATCTTGCATTCATTCTGAAGATTCTGTCGAGTTCGAGAATAGAACGGCGACACAAAACACAAGACCTCTAGCATCAAGGTAAGTCACTTTATGATAAAGACAGCCTAAATCTTTTATTAGCATCATTCATTCCACGAGATCTATCCATTACATACAATGGCACATAGACAGCTACTCGCACACCATACCACTAAGGAATACAATTATGCATTACATGACAGCGATCAGAGACCGCTACATCACGTGATCTCACTATGGAATAACACAAATACAGACACATGCAGCACATCCTTACAAAAACGCATGAAGATGACGCCGAAAGTTTCATGCTTCACATTGTCAGGAATGACAATGCTGCTGTCAAGACTCCTGGCAGGGGTGAAGGAGACCATGACTCCATTCAATAGCCAGCTTGATCCCAGACACGTTTACAACATTTGGACAGGTAACACTGCGACGGAAAATACTGTGAAGATATCGAGCTTGATCCTAGACACCTCTACAATGTTTGGACAGCTAACACTGTGACAGAAGATAGGGAGCTGATCCTAGACACGTCTACACCATTTGGACAGCTAACACTGTGACAGAAAATACTGTGAAGTTCCTCCTTAACGTTGCATAAATTGGAAAAGAAGAAAGAAGGAAGTTCATCAATGAATGAGTGCATTGAATATCTAAGCAGATTTAGCTAACCTCATCAACATTTATCTTTTCACTGTCTTCCTGCTGAATTTCAACAGACCACATTTTCCATAGGGTTAAACTCGGAATATGCTGAATATTTTGAAAACGATTTGATGTAAGCCCAGTCAGTCCATTCTTGTATTTCACTACTCACTAACCCTGTCAGCCCATTCCTGTATTTCACTAGTCCAGTCAGCCCATTCTTGTATTTCACTAGCCTAGTCAGCCCTTTCTTGTATTTCACTAGCCAAGTCAACCAATTCTTGTATTTCACTAGCCCCGTCAGCCCTTTGTTGTATTTCACTAGCCCAGCCAGCCCATTCCTGTATTTCACTAGCCCAGTCAGGCCATTCTAGTATTTCACTAGCCCAGTCAGGCCATTCTAGTATTTCACTAGCCCAGTCAGGCCTTTATTGTATTTCACTAGCCCAATCAGCCCATTCTTGTATTGCATTAGCCCAGTCAACCAATTCTTGTATTTCACTAGCTCTGCCAGCCAATTCTTGTATTTCACTAGGCCAGTCAGCCCTTTGTTGTATTTCACTAGCCCAGTCAGCCCATTCTTGTATTTCACTAGCCCAGTCAGCCCATTCTTGTATCTCAATTGTAACAATTAACATACAACTCAATTTCAGTTAATGGAGTATATTTCACAAAAGTGGAATATATTTCCTAATGACTGAATACATTTCACAATAACTGAATGCATTTCACAATAACTGAATAGATTTCGTAGTGACTGAATACATTTCACAATAACTGAATACATTTCACAATAACTGATTAGATTTCACAATAACTGAATGCATTTCACAATAACTGAATAGATTTCGTAGTGACTGAATACATTTCACAATAACTGAATAGATTTCACAATAACTGATTAGATTTCCTAATAACTGAATACATTTCACAGTATCTGAACACATTTCCTAATGACTGAATACGTTTCACAACAAGAGCATTTAGTGATTGCAGAATAACGATTATGATGATGATGGTAATGATGATGATGTCCCATATTGTATGTAGGCTACTGTAGACCAAACTTGTAAATCCGTCATCTTGTCACCGGTAAATCAAGCTACTAAACCATTCCCCCTCCTCTGTTGTGTAGGCTACTGTAGACCATGATATTTTATCACCCTTGTCACCTGTAGACCAAGTTACTAAATCAGCCTACCACCAACCCCCACGTTGTCTGTAGACTACTGGAGATCAAGCTAGTAAAATCTTCGGCTTGTTCTCTGCAGACCACTGTAGACTAAACTAGCAACTCTATCCTCTTGTCATCTGTAGACAACTAGACCAAGCTAGTAAATTCGTCCTCTAGTCTTCTGTAGCTCACTGTAGACAAACCTGATAAATCTGTCCCCTTGGCATCTTAGGCTACTGTAGACAAGCTAATAAATCTGTCTTGTCGTCTGTCTGCTACTGTAGACCAAACTAGTAAACCCATCCTCCTGTTGTCTGCTGACCACTGTAGACCAAGCTAGATGTGGCCAGGTGTCTCGCGCCTGTTCCCTCAGCTGCTGAGAGCAGGTGTGGTGTTCTGCAGAACGACCAGGTAGTCAGTCATCACAAATGCATTCCTCAGCTTTGCTTTGTTCGGTCACCATGTCGAGTCGCCGCTATGACGTGGCCAGGACGCCGAAGCGAAGGCTGTCCACGTCCAGGGCTCCTCCCAGGTGATTCTCAGTGACTGGTCTCAGGGGTTTGTGATGCCGTTCCTTGGATGCTTTCTCAGGGCTCCCCCACAATTGTTTGCTGGCCAGAGTGGCAGGTATGGTCGGGCATTCCCAACATGGCAGAGTGCCTGTAGCTGATGTGTCTGGTTGGCTCGGCCTGGCTCGACGATGGATGCATCGCCCTGTTCCTCGCCGCTGCAGTCCGGAGGTGGGAGTTTGGTGTTAGACGTGGCCATCTCGATGGGCGGTGCTTGTTCTCTGTGTCGTGGGTGCTCACGCGTAGTAGTAGTCTTCGCCTCAGTCAGAGTGGAGGAGGCCAGAGTCGATATATATATTCATACTGGCAGAAGTAGTCTGTTCTGTGGTGGTGGTGGTTCTTGAGGCGGTGGTAGTGGAGGTGGCAGTGGTCATTGAGACGGCGGCGGCTCCTTCCATGTTGGCGGCAGTAGAGTGCTCCCAGGCCAGCCAGCTTTTTCCCCCATGGGGAAAGTGGAGTCTGGTTCGGGGTGTCCGTGGGGCGAAGGAGGTGCATGCGTGTGGACTGAATGCTAAACCAAGCTCTTTAGGGCGGTTTCTCTCGGGCGCTAGTGTGACGGGAATGGGAGAGGGAGAGAGAGAGAAGGACCAATTTGCGTCATCATCAGCAGTAGTAGGGTCGGGATTAAAATGATACCACCACCATCCACGGGCAACCGATCGGCAATCCGCGGCTCCCACCGCCCTCTCAATTTTTGATGCATAGGAATTTAAGACATGGGCCACACAAATACATTCCAGGGCCTGGTCTGAACACCCATTTAGAGGTATCAAGCATATAAGACTTCACGTAGATAAATAATTGGCAATTATGTTTCTACCTCCCACCGCCCTCTCAATTCCTACGGCATAGGAATCTGAGACATTGGCCACACAAATATATGCCAGGGCCCATCTAGGGCTCGCTAGACATGAATGGGATGGTCCAAACACCCATTTAGAGACATACATCCACAGTGGTATACCAACTTCTGAACATACATCCTGGGCCACACCCATGTTAAAGGTCAGACTGATTCAAACTATAAAACTCCTGCGCAGACTCCACTTGTCCAGGAGAACTACCGACGATATCGGCCAGTAGCCAGCCTTTCTCTCTCTCTCTCTCTCTCTCTCTCTCTCTCTCTCTCTCTCTCTCTCTCTCTCTCTCTCTCTCTCTCTCTCTCTCTCTCTCTCTCTCTCTCTCTCTCTCTCTCTCTCTCTCTCTCTCTCTCTCTCTCTCATCCTGACCAATATTGTCGGGAGTTTTTCTGTCTGGGACAATTTCCTAACCATGTTGATATTCCAGCCGGCTGGTGTGTGCATGGCTGTGCTTTAACCTCGCACTGGGGGTGGGGAGGGGTGTGCGATCCAGTGGCCCTTGATTTCTAGTCATATATACCGCCACACCTAGTGTATATCCGGTTTATTTCAAAATTTGGGTAGTATCTAGGTGAGGTTTTTTAGTAGGGTTTGAACCCATCTATGACGGGGTTTCGATCAAAATATCTAGCCTCTAACCGACTGAGCCACCAGAATGCCGGTATTAACACATCTAAATTGCACATTTATTTCTGAGATGGTCTACATTTATCTCTGACCATTGAAAGTATTGTCTGGTGGCTTACAGCAGTCTATGTGTACAATATATATATAAATATTCATCAATCAGTCAGCAGTCATAATAGCATATATATGTACGCTATGCTAATATTCATAACAAGGATGTTAATTTCAATTTCACATCCAGGATCAATCATAGATAACATACAGGTTATCAGCTACAAATCTGGGTCATTTACATGTGTGGACGAGGCAGCTAATATGCTGTATATCTTTATTTATACTGAATCACACTTAAAAATTGCCGGTTCAAATTTCCAAATCTCACTATAAATTCAAGTTTATAATTTATTTATTCTCTTGATAAATGAAACCCTGATGCTAATATTCTACTTTTACTGCATCAGTAGCTAACACCAATAGTATCTTACTATTATTACTAATAGGCCTAGTGAATGTAAACAATTAGAACAGTATTGCCAAATAGTAGAGCAGAGTATCCTTAGGGGGTATGCCAGTATATTGAGTACTGGACGCGCTCGGCGAACACACAACACCAATTGTAGCCATCATGGCTACTGTATCACAGCTTCGAGTGATTGCAAAGCAAATCGATCTTAGCGGTCACTCTCAGGCCAACAAAGTCGAGCTGCTCCACAGGATTGGACAAGCCCGTGGTGAGGAGTTACAAAAGCGACTCTCCCGAGCACAACAGATGGGGAGGTTCCCAGCGATCACCT
Source organism: Chaetoderma sp. LZ-2023a (assembly GCA_034401795.1). Classification (NCBI taxonomy): domain Eukaryota; kingdom Metazoa; phylum Mollusca; class Caudofoveata; order Chaetodermatida; family Chaetodermatidae; genus Chaetoderma; species Chaetoderma sp. LZ-2023a. The sequence goes on along the minus strand of CM067375.1, from coordinate 5,062,322 downwards.
CTGATGATCCAGGGAATATTCATAAGAAAGCACAATGCCACCGCGAGCTTAGGCAGTTGGATGAGGAGACGACTCAGCTTACGAGCCAAAGCTGTAGCAACTCAGATGGCAAACCATCCACTAGAGCGCGTGCCTCCTGTATGGAGAATCGGAAGACGGCTGAAGAGGGGGCCGAGATCTGCACCCTTAGCCCAGAGTATGAGACGAGGTGAGCAGATTCTCGATCAGCATCTGGATGAGAGAGAAACAGGAGAGAGGATGGCGAACAGTACGCTGGAAATTTTTCAGAGGGCTAGAAGGAGACATTACAGGTTGGAGCGAGGTTGCTCCCATAGATGGTTATGATCTGACAACCAGCACCGTTTACCAGTTCCCTGGCTGTCACTGGCACGGATGTCCACAACACCAGCAAGGCGAGGATGCCGAACAAAGATACCACAAGACAGTCGTGAGAGACGAGAAACAGAGCATCTGGATGCACGCTTGTGGTACAGTGGAAGTAATGAATAAAACGTTGTCCAAAAGTTCCCGCACAGGTGCGTATGGTACCATACCCACACTTCATCATCTATGACTTTGAAGCGCTCCTAGACAGTAGTAAGACCCATCCGACGGATACTCTCACGATCGAGAATACCCACATGCCTGTTTCAGTGTCAGTCAGCTACTCCTTAGACGGCACCACGAGCGAGCTAAACACCTGTGTAATACTAACCCCAAAGTGCTAATCTCAGAGTTCATGAATGAGATCCGATGACGAGCATACCGAATCTGGACACGTGCCCGGGCACTATCTCCCCGCAGATTTGGACAAGTTACCGAAATGCCAGCAGCGACCTATCAGTGAATGGTGTGACCAAGTCTCTGCTTGTGTTCAACTCTAGGTAGTATGACCTGAACCTCATCAAGAAGTACTTTGTGGATGCGCTCACACCCTCGACAGAGGTGAGTGCAGGCACAGTGAAAGTCACCAAGAAAGCTAGCCAGACAATGTTCATCATCCCACCCAAGCTGAGGTTTCTCGACGTGCTGAACTACTTCAGTCCTGGGGTCTCCTATGAGGCATGGATTAAAGTCTACGGATGTACACAGCAAAAGAGCTGGTTGCCTTATGAATGGTTCGACACGCCCGAGAAGCTCGACTATCTGGGGCTCCCAAATTACCCAGCATGGTGGTCTAGGCTCAAGCGTGGCCACCTCCTGAAACTGTCAAAGTGGAAGCACTGACTGACTGCGATACTACAATAACTTGGACATCGGCCCATTCATCGAAGCCCTAGAACGGATGCGACAGTTCTACACTGAACGAGGTATAGACATCCTGAAAAATGCGGTATCCGTCCCGGAGGTGTCACTACAGTATCTACTTAGCGGAACCGCTCAGCACATACCAGATGTTGGCCTCTATGACCCAGGCAAGGAAGCATATCAGATGCTAAAAGCTGCAGTTGTCGGCCGACCCAGCATCGTGTTCACAAGACAGCACTAGTCTGGTCTGTCCCGAATTCATCAAAGCGAGCGTGTCTGCCAACATATCCTAGTTTATGATGTGAATGCCCAGTCCGTGTCTACAATGGCCCAAGAGATGCCATGCAGTAAGGAGACTATGGCAGTGGTCTAGTGCTAGCGACGTAGAACGCTTTAAGGAGGATCTCCTAGCAGATCGCTGGTTCGGGTTCGCTGAGATGGACATAGAGGTGCCCAAGGCCCTGTGGATGAAGTCTGAGGCGATGCCTACTCTCTTCTACCACCGTGAGATCCCGGTAGAGGCAGTACCTCCTGAGATGCTCGCATTACTTGAGAAAACAGGTCGGAAGCGCCCCACCACCCACAAGCTGGTCTGTACCCTCTCTGGCAAGAAGAGGCTTCTGTACACACCAACACGCAAGTGGTATATCGCCCACGGCCTACAGATCACTGCTGTCTATCGCACTACAGAAAGGATTTGAGTGGTTCGTGAACGCTGTTACGGAGGCTCGCCGCTCCGGAGATGAGGGAGGATAAGAGCAAAGCGCTCTTGGCAGATCTCAAACTCCTTGGCAACAGTGCCTATGGGAAGCTAATCGAGGCCCTAGAACGCCATGGCAACACAAGCTTTACCAAGGATGAACGCACGGTAGACAGAGCCCTGCGCAGTGCACGGTTCGAGGACCTCGACGAGATCGGTGAGTCCTACGAGTTGCAGACCCAGAAGCATAAAATCACCATTCGGTGGTCCTTCCAGGTGGGAATAGCCGTATACGAGCTTGCGAAGCTGCTGGCGTTCTACTACGACTTCCTAGATCATTACGTAGCTTGTGACAGCTTCGAGTACCTGCAGATGGACACTGATTCTGCATATATCGCCATAGCCGGCTCCAAACTTGTTGAGGTGATACGTCCAGAGATACGAACGGAGTATGAGGCAAGCAAGCAAAACTGGTTAGCTTGGGACAAATGGTCTGGACGGACACCAGGTCTGTTCACGCTTGAGTTCGAAGGCACTCATCGTATTGCTCTCTGCTCCGAGTGCTACTACATGGAGAGGGAAGTGCTCAGCCAAGGGAATGTCTAAACGGCAGAATGAGGTCTCCTGGCAGAGGTTCTACAGCACCCTCCATGGTGTAGTGAACAGAGCCACAAATCGAGGCCTCTGTATGCGCAACCAGTGTATGGTAATGTATGAACAGGATGTATGCGCAACCAGTGTATGGTAATGTATGAACAGGAAAAACCTGGTCTCTCCGCCTACTACGATAAGAGACATGTGCTACCAGATGGTGTCAACACCGAGCCCATCGAGTGTCATGTGACACAGCCTACCATGGTTCCAACAGTCCTACCGACAGTCAGGGCTTATGATCTGGTGGATGTCTACTCGACGTAAGCACTCCGGGTGGAGGTAGCTGAGTGTCTGTATGCATGATCTCAAGCTCCTCTCGTACAAATGGTCGCCTAGGACTGCTCTCCGAGCGTGCCAGGTAGTACAGCGTAGGCTGTCCAGCCGCCTCCACATTTTTAAGATCGGTAATACGTGTGCGTAGTGATTTCCAGAAAACTATACATGTAAGCTGTTGAATATTTTGAAAGTAAATTGACTGGGCGATGTTATTGCTTATGGCTACAACACCACCCAGTCAATTTAGTTTCAAATTATTCTACATAATGTTTATTAAATAGTAAAGACATACAATTCGTGCAACTTGACGATCTATTAAGCGATTATAACGGAATATCCAATTGCCATTTTTAGCTATGCCCCTCTCATCTCTAGCTAAGCTCCACCCACACCTCAATCGTGTTGCGTTTGCGGACCGAGAGAAGACCAGCCACAGACTTAACCATGACATGACTTGCTAGATAACCTAACTAGTCATTCCATTCCAGCAGACGCTTTCCATAACAGAATTGAAATATGTATATACAAATCTGAGTGCAAAAAAGTGTAAATATAAGCGGAATATGTTAGTTCAAAATAATGTTAGCGAAACCTTATCACAAATTTGCTAGCTATTATTTGTTATGCATTATGCATCACGTTAGACGTTTGTCATAGTGCGTGCTTGCATGCGTACGCACGGGCGGATATATGTGCGTGCGTACGGCCAGGTGTTCTTATGGCCAGGTATGCGTGCGTGTGTACGTATGGGCTTGCGGGCGTGCATATGCGTGTGTGGGAGAGCTACGCAATTAATGTTTGGAATAGACCTGAACCTTCCCATTTTAGACATGCCCCACCCATCTCTAGCTATGCTCCACCCACACCTAGATCATGTTGAGATCGATCGATCTCTGAACTCCTTGGCTAGCTATTTCCAGAAAACTAGAAGCGTAAGCTGTTGAATATTTTTAAAACTAAATTGACTGGCCGATGTTACTGCTTATGGCGGCAACAACGTCCAGTCAATTTACTTTCAAAGCATTTTGCATAATGTTTATTAAATAGTAGACATACAATTCATACAACATGACTGCCTATTAAGTGATTATAAGAGAATAACTGATTGCATGCTGCGTACTAATAGACATTTCCATTTTAACTATGCACCGCCCATCTTTTGCTATGCTCCACCCTCACCTCGATCGTGTTGGGATCGATTGATCTCTGAACTACCTGACTAGCAATTTCCAGAAAACTAAGCGTGAGCTGTTGAATATTTTGAAAACTAATTTGACTGGACTATGTTATTGCTTATGGCGTCAACAACGCCCAGTCAATTTAATTTCAAAATATTCTACATAATGTTTATTAAATTGTAAAGACATACAATTCGTACAACTTGACGGTCTATTTACTGGACGATGTTACTGCTTATGGCAGAAACAATGCCGAGCCAATTTACTTTCAAAGTATTTTGCATAATGTTTATTAAATAGTAAAGACATACAATTCGTACAACTTGACGGTCTATTAAGCGATTATAACTGCATAACCGATTGCCCGCAGCTTACTAATAGATGTTCCATTTTTAGCTATGCCCCTCCCATCTCTATCTAAGCTCCACCCATACCTCGATCATGTTGGGATCGATCGATCGATCTCTGAACGCCATGACTAGCAATTTCCAGAAAGCTATACGTGTAAGCTATTGAATATTTTGAAACTAATTTGACTGCTTGATCATTGATGTTGGTTTAAGCGAATTTTATTTTTGTTCTCATGGAAGCACGTGAAGATATGTGGCTTATAACGCAGTCTTCCATATGCATAAACATATAATACATTGAAAACTGAAATAATCATCATCTATAACCCGTCCCACCTCTGAGTCAACTTAGACTGGCATTTTTTCTTCTCCAAATATTGTGTGGCCCCCCCCCTCGGAACCCATTAAAATGTAATAAGTTGTTATTTCCCTAACATGATTGAAAATTGATTTGCTGAACTTTGTACGACTCTGACAATCGTTACACGTGGTCAGAGTTGTTTTAATTTGATGGCTATGGTGAACATCCTTAAGTGTGTATTTTTAACTATCAAAAGAGCAACACCGCTAACGATGCTAGTTTATTTCTTAACGCCGAGTGGGGCATGCAATATTGTCTTCTGCAAGTGATTACTAAGACGGTCAAACTCCTTTTGCGGATTTCCTAAGAAAAAGAAAAGAAACGACCGCTAGACGAGAGGAAGAAAAAGAAACCGGGGTGTATATCTAAGGATCTGTAAGAAAATAGAAAACTTAGATTAGTAAATGCATTTAAGATTTAGCACACTGTTGCAAGTCTCAGTACAGCGATAGAAGGTTCACAGTCACAAAGTCGCCGCGCTTGCGAGGTCTAGGGTTTGCTAATGTGGATGTCCGCTTGGAACTAGCCTTGGTAGGTATATTCCCAAGGTGGACCATCATATGGTGACTTGGTGCTCAGCAGTCAGAGATCACAAAGCCAGAGGGACGGCACTTCTAGGAATGGAGAGTACGGGTGGATCATTGTGAGAAAACTAGCACACAAGTGGCAGTATTGAGTTTGCATCAGTACAGTAGGTAGTTATGTATCATGAAGTGTCCTTCAGACAGCGGGAATTTGGCGGCACAAGGCAGGACTCGGTCAGTAGCGGTTACCGAAAGTGGAATCTCAGCTCTTCTGTGGTAGGTGGGACTTCCTGTTTCTCGGAAGGAAGTGCGGTGTCACCGAGCATGTTGTGCTGCAGTCATGGCAGGTTCAGTTCCTCTGCTGTATCTGGGGGAAACGTGCTGCATTTGTGTACACAAGTCCCCTTGAGAAACACAAGGACTGGTGAAAAGTCTTCAGCAGGGCGTGACTGTTCATCTTTTTCTGGCCGCCAGTCCTAGCGACCGTCCAAAAATTAGCCCAAGTATGCTATGTAGGCTATGTAGATGTCGCCCACTCCAAGTGGTCAAAGTATTAGAAAGTTCTGCAGTGGATTTCACAAGCAAAGTAGTTGAAGCAGGAACAGTGAAACAGCACCATTGGCTGGGGTCGTTATCAAACCTCGCCGCCCTCAGACCGTGCCACGGCTGAGTGTCGACAGAGAGCTCGAAGCTTTTATACTGGTCAGCTCTGCATCTTATATTTTGACGAATGGCTATCGCCTTAGGTGTGTTCTTATCCAATCCCCGTGTTGCCTATGTGGATGAGGAGATCTTAACAGCATCCGAGCTGGAGGCAGGCGATCAATGGCGTGGCCAAGCTGCTTGTTACTTTATTCATGGTAGTCTATTTGCTGCTTTCTTCTTGAATAACCTCGAGTTAGTTGTTTCCAGAAACCGGAATTCTCACGCTTCCTACCAGTACTGACCACTCCAAGGGACATTGTGATCATTAGGCATATTTCCGAGGAAGAATTTGTGCAAAAATAATATGTACAATCTAAAATGTGTCTACCCAGTCAATCGTATCATGCGTATGTGGCCATGTCCTACCCTATGAGAAAATCAGTGGCCTGGTGCATGCACAGAGGAGGCAAATCTGGTCTCGGACACTTGCCAACGGCTGTGGTATTTTACTGGTTCCGGGTTGGCTAGTCCTTCCAGTTACCCGACTACGTAGTAACTCCGTCCCCTTGACATTTGTAGGCTAATGTAGAGCAAGCTAGTAAATCTTCCCTCTTGGTGTCTGCAGACAACTGTAGACCAAGCTTGTTAACCCGTCCTTGTCATCGGTAGATCAAGCTAATATATCCGTCCTCTTGGTGTCTGCAGACCACTGTAGACCAGACTATTAAATTCGTCCGCTTGCCATCGGCAGACCAAGTTAATAAGCCCGTCCTCTTGTCATCTATAGACTACTGTATACCACGCTCCTCTTGTCATCGGTAGACTAGATTAGACCAAGCTAGTAAATCCGTCCTTGACATATGTAGACTACAGTAGATCAAGCTAGTAAATCCGCCCTCTTGTCATCGTAGACTACTGTAGACAAAGCTAATAAATCCGTCCCCTTGTCGTCTGTGGGCTATGTAGACCAAGCTAGTAAATCCACCCTCTTGTCATCCGTAGACTACTGTAGACAAAGCTAATAAATCCATCCCCTTGTCATCGGTAGACTAGATTAGACCAAGCTAGTAAATCCGTCCTTGACATATGTAGACTACAGTAGATCAAGCTAGTAAATCCGCCCTCTTGTCATCCGTAGACTACTGTAGACAAAGCTAATAAATCCGTCGTCTGTGGGCTGTGTAGACCAAGCTAGTAAATCCGCCCTCTTGTCATCTGTAGGCTACTGTAGACCAAGCTAGTAAAATCGTTTTCTTGTCAGCTGTAGACCAAGCTACTAAATCCGCCCTCTTGTCATCTATAGACCAAGCTTAAACCCCCCCCCCCTCCCACCCCATTTTATGTAGGCTGATGTAGATCAAGTTAGTAAATCAGCCCTTCTGTTATCTGTAGACTACTTTAGGCCAAGCTAGATAATCAGCCCACCCCCCACCCCGTTGTCTGTAGGCTACTGCATACCAAGCTAGTAAGTCAGTCTAGTTACAGAATACATTTGAAGTTGTACAGCTATTGCATTGATGAATTTGTCATTGTGTTTTTCAGGGACTGACTTACACAATGGCTGAAGCGACTGCTACTGGTGATGGTGATATAGCAGACAGAATCAATCAGCTGCTAGAATGTTCAGACAGAATCAATCAGCTGCTAGAATGCTCAGTTTGTTGGGAACGATTCAAAGATCCAAAATCGCTGCCATGCCAACATACATTCTGCAAAACTTGCTTAGAGACCTTGGTAGTCAATGACAACAACATTCCCTGTCCACAATGTCGCATTGTCCATATTATTTCAGCTGATGGAATATCAGAATTGTCTACCATTTTTACAATTGTCAGTTTGATGGACATCCCTCCGTGTCTAACTGACCATGGAAACAATACAAGCCTAAAGCTTAGTCTTAAACGCGCATGCGCAGTGTGTGCAACAGAAACAATTCAATCTGACCTGACAGCGTGTCCACATTGTGGTGACGTCATATGTCCAGTCTGTAGTGTATCACATTTCACAGAGATGAAGGAGTCTTTGTTTAAAACCGCGCAACATATTCGTAGCGATGTGGGACGTATGTATGATGCTAGAAATAAACTCCAGGCGGCGTTGTGTCAGTTAAAGCAGGGATCTGAAGATGTTAAGTCGGACATTAATAAAAGTATGGACAGATTTATTCAGGAAATACGCGAGAAACAGAAATGTTTGTGTCAGCAAGTGGATGCGGATGTAAACAAAGCGTCTTCGCCATTAGAATCAGAACTTGAACGTTTGGAAGCAGAATTATCTAGCAGGTTAAGTTTGTCGGTATCTGTAGACTCTGTCATGGCGAAAATACTCAATAATGTAGAATCCAGTATAGAGAGCTTAATGTCAATATCCACACAATGTTCACATTATAATTACCAAGACGATGTAAATCTGTCCAGTAGTTTTCAGAACAGAACAAATCTTAATGTTAACTTTGTACCTATAAATGCACAAGAACTGAGTCAGAGTTTATTAAAGTTCGGTGAAATCACGACAGAAACACGTGAGAGTAATCCCAGTAACAGTACAGAAGACATTGCCATGGTAACGACAGCCAGGAATACCTATCATGGGAGAAAGGGGAAGGTATTAATAGATGAGCATCATCACGGTGGCAGGTTTATCCGGCCTTGTTGTATAGCTGTTAGTCCCACAGGAGACAGGGTTTATGTAACAGACATTGGCAATAACACACTGCAGATATTTGATGCATGCGGGAGACACATCAAAACAGTGAGTGCTCCTGGTGGTGGGGTGGGTGGGTTTAAGCATCCTACAGGTATAGCGGTTAATGATGATTGTGAAGTTATTGTGGCAGACACAAACAATCATCGTATTCAAGTATTGAACAGAGAAGGAGAATATATGTTCTCGTTTGGTAAGAAAGGTGTGAATGATGGACAGCTTAACCATCCACGTGGCTTGGCAGTAGATAAGTCATACAATATATATGTATGCGACAGAGGGAATCATCGTGTACAGGTGTATCAGCGTGATGGTACGTTTCTCAGGAAGTTTACAGTAACAGGAAGTGTATCAGGTGTATTCTCTCCATGGTATATAGCCATTGCTCATGATACACACCGTGTATACATAACAGACTGTGCTAACCACAGAGTGCATGTGTACTCTACACAAGGTGTATATATCTCATGTATATGTAGCCGTGGCTCAGCTGATGGTGAAGTGAAGCAGCCATATGGAATATGTGTAGACAATGAAGGTCATGTGATCCTGGCTGATCCGGGCAATCATCGTGTACAAGTATTCAATGCTGATGGTACATTTGACTGTAAACTCAGCAGTTATGGTGCAGAGGAGACACGGCTCTCCTGTCCTCATGATGTGACTGTGGACAAGAATAACCGTGTGTTTGTTATTGACCCGGGCAATAATAGAGTTATTGTCTTTTGATACAAGCACCTCTTATAATTATGATGACATAATAATGAGTCATTTTTTGTCATATATATAAGTTATGTCAATCACAGTGCGGATCCATTTCATTCAATATCAGTCTGAATGATATTTACTACCGGCCTGTTGTAGATTTCACGTGAGTATTTATCTCCAATTTGACTACGTGCTTGCTGATAATAACATCAATAACTTCCAGTCAAATTGTTCTGAAAATATTGGATGTTTTGATTTAAAATAGTGGATGCAGTTTTGTTGTGCTTATGATCGTTTGGCAGGTGTTCATTTCACGTGAGTATTTATCTCCAATTTGACTACGTGCTTGCTGATAATAACATCAATAACTTCCAGTCAAATTGTTCTGAAAATATTGGATGTTTTGATTTAAAATAGTGGATGCAGTTTTGTTGTGCTTATGATCGTTTGGCAGGTGTTCATTTCAAGTGCATCAGCAATGAACAACACGTCAGCTCAGTACATGACAGGTGTACATTTCACTCACGCCTGTTGCTACGTGTTGCATAATTATTGACAAAATGCTCTTACCCATTGTTTCATGTTTTAACCACAGATGATTTTCGTGTCTTTTTGTGCAAAACTTGTATTTGATGCAATGTCGTCTGCTATAGAAAGATAATTAAGGAGCTGCATTCATTTTATGCTTTGTCACTCCATCATTCTGCAATCAACAACAGCTTGAGATAGAGCTCTCATTGTTGATGAGTCAGTGACAGGTGTGCATTTCACTCACACCAGCTGCTGTTGATATTCATTGCATATTCTTTGGCAAAATGCCAGAAATGTGAAAGCACCTGGTGCGACCAAATCACATCTCTGAAGTTGACCGAATCAACAATCTTGATAGACTGCTGATAACATTTGTCCATAGTGCCCTGATACGTACTCAGAATCTAAACACTGATAGGGAGGGTATCATCGTAGTGACTGATAGGGAGGGTATCAGTGTAGTGACTAATAGGGAGGGTATCAGCGTAGTGACTGATAGGGAGGGTATCAGTGTAGTGACTGATAGGGAGTGTATCAGCATAGTGACTGATAGGGAGTGTATCAGCATAGTGACTAATAGGGAGGGTATCAGCGTAGTGACTGATAGGGAGAGTATCAGCGTAGTGACTGATAGGGAGGGTATCAGTGTAGTGACTGATAGGGAGTGTGTCAGTGTAGTGACTGATAGGGAGTGTATCAGTGTAGTGACTGATAGGGAGTGTGTAAGCATAGTGACTGATAGGGAGTGTATCAGCGTAGTGACTGATAGGGAGTGTATCAGCTTAGTGACTGATAGGGAGTGTATCAGCGTAGTGACTGATAGAGGGGGTATCAGTGTAGTGACTGATAGGGAGTGTATCAGCGTAGTGACTGATAGAGGGGGTATCAGTGTAGGGACTGATAGGGAGTGTATCAGCTTAGTGACTGATAGGGAGTGTATCAGCGTAGTGACTGATAGAGGGGGTATCAGTGTAGGGACTGATAGGACATTTCGCTAACTCTGGGTTAGACCGCCGTTAAGTTCCTGATAGTGCACCGCTTCTATATAAATCGGCATAATATATTATATATGCCTCGCTAAAGTATTGTCGGTGAAGCAAGACCGATCAGAGATTGCGGACCATTGCCCTCTTGGTTTTTTTCACGCTGAAGGATGTTTTTCAGATTTTTCGGATCTTCGGATTTCCCGGATCACGCCGAAAGTTGGGGGAATCTTAATATAATAGTTGAAGCCCTGGAAATACATGGTACTGTACGATGGATTCTTATTAGGTTAAATATTTTGAAAACAATTTGACTGAAAGGAAGTATTGTCAATGTTATTCTATTTCAAGGTACACAATGTTTTCAGTAACATAAATAATGTATGTTACATTACCTGTGGACCTGCACATCACACCCACCCCAACCCATATTTCTCTGTCTCCATCCCCCTCCCTCCCTCCCCACCCTGCTCTTTCTCGCTCCTCTCCACGTCCCTCCCTCCCTCCCTCTCTCGCTCTCCTTCCATCCGCCCTCCTTACCTCTTTCCCTTTCCCTCCCTCCCTCTCACTATCTCTTCCTCCCTCCCTTTTTCGCCTCCTCCCCCAGTCTTCCCACACACACGCTCTTTCATGACGATGTAAATTTCCAAACCTGTTTGAACCGTATATCGGTTTTATGGGGTGGGGTTGGGACCAAGCCCAAGGAGGTACAATTGTTGGAGGGCTATGCAACATTTTTTTCAATAAAGATTTAGCCAGTATACGTATTTTGTCGGGAGCTTTTGACACAAAATACACGCTCGCGAATTTTAATTCCTTTTTATAAGCATCCGGAATAAGGTATATAACATTCATATCTGAGTATACCAATAATTGTTTAAATCTAACTATTTCCGTACTAACAATAATGTGTTCCATTTACAATCGATTAATTCTAATGCACGAGATTTACCATTTTTGGTAATCAGTTAGAAAATAATGTGCTATTACTTTTAGATTGCTTGTTGAAAACTGTTGGTGTCACAGACAGTAACAACTTTCAACCGATTACTTTCATTTTAACATTCTGATAACAAGCGGTCATCTAGTCGTATCGTTTACATTGGTTAGAAATCCCGGTAATGATGATTTTGGCCCGTTACAAGGGGTGGGGCGGGGAGAGGCGTGGTTAGATGATACGCCTATTAAATTAAGCCTATTACCTGTATATAACGTGAACTGACATCACTGGTCAAGTGAAGTTTCCATTGTAACTAATGCACAGCACCTGCATAGGCATGGGAGTGTGCGTAGGCATGGGAGTGTGCGTATTGTATATATCATGAATATTTTACTTATTGTCAACTGTATATCGTGTGTATATCTATGTATGGCTATGTCTATATGTATGTAGATTTTGTGCCAATAAATAATCTGAATCATCATTGTCAGGCTCTTATGAAGTTTTTGAGCCAGATAGTGACGTCACTGTCAGGCTCTTATGAAGTATTTGAGCCAGATAGTGACGTCACTGTCAGGATCTTATGAAGTAGTTGAGCCAGATAGTGATGTCATTGTCAGGCTTTTATGAAGTATTTGAGCCTGATGGTGACATCATTGTCAGGTTGTTATGAAATATTTGAGCCTGATAGTGACGTCATTGTCAGGTTGTTATGAAATATTTTAGCCAGATAGTGACGTCATTGTCAGGCTATTATGAAGGATTTGAGCCAGATAGTGACGTCATTGTCAGGCTGTTATGAAATTATTAAATTTGTGAATTTAAATCTTAGTTTTGTCTATTCTCACAAAATCTGTAGGGCCATACTTGTAGGCAGTTTGATTAAAAGTAGCTGCTGCCTTCAATTTGAATTATTACATTTCCAGTACATTTTATAGCATATTTTTTTCATAAATGAATGTATTAGCGCTTGCTATGCTAACAACCTAATAAATGTGCTGTGCTATTTATTAACAATTGTTTCATAGCTCTTGACCTGGTTAAACTCTGACTCTTGAACTGGTTCCTAGCTAAGCCAGCATAAACTCTATGACTCTTGAACTGGTTCCTAGCTAAGCCAGCATAAACTCTTGGACTCCTGAACTGGTCCCTAGCTAAGCCAGCATAAACTCTATGACTCCTGAACCGGTTCCTAGCTAAGCCAGCATAAACTCTATGACTTGAACTGGTTCCTAGCTAAGCCAGCATAAACTCTATGACTCTTGAACTGGTTCCTAGCTAAGCCAGCATAAACTCTATGACTCTTGAACTGGTTCCTAGCTAAGCCAGCATAAACTCTATGACTCTTGAACTGGTTCCTAGCTAAGCCAGCATAAACTCTGACTCCTGTACTGTTTGCTATCTAAGCCAGCATAAACTCTATTGCTCCTGAATGACTTGAAAGCAGTTTTTAGAGGGGAGAGTTGCTGCAGAGTTTATTCCCATTCTCACTGCTTTCAAAACATTGTAACAGGTTTCTATGTGGAATTCAGCATACATGTAAATATGATAGAATGTTGTTATTGTGAGGTGATTGCCTTTCATGGCTAAAGCTGTGAAAACTAAACTGCTCATATATTATTCTTAATTTGTCAACATAATAGCTATTGTACATAATTGCTGCAGGTGATTTTGCAAGACTGGTTATTTTATGCATGAATGATTATTGTACAGAATCCATAAGGATAATTACTTTATAATGTAAATTGTAATTTTAATTTAAGCAGAAATAAATGTAATATGGATTTTATTTTGACAATAATGCATAACTGACTTGGTGCATTTTGAAGCTTGGTTAACGTTCCTTGTAATAGCATTCAGTAAGCATACTTTATGTGTGTGTTTTAGTTTCTAACTAGATTACATTGCAAATCCCCACATTCAACACGCTTTGAACTTTTGACCACACAGGCCCCCCCCCCAACCCACCCCCAAATGTAAATGCCCTTTTGCACTCCGCAATCCTATGGGTAACTCACATATCCAATTTGGTTGAATTTCATCCAACAGTGTCAGAGGAGTTGCATTATAATTGATTTCATGACCTTTTGACCCCCATATACCACCCCTAGGGGGCTGGGGGCAAATGTAAATGTGGTCATCCATGGGGAACTCTCATTCCATATTTGGTTGAATTCCATCCTATGGTTTCCTAAGGGTTGCATTACAATAAATTTTTGACATTTTGACCCCCCCCCCCCCCCCCCCCCCCCCCCACCACCACCACCACCACTAACCCATCCCTGGGGGCGGGGCCAAATGTAAACACGCTCATGCACTCCACATTGATATGGGTAACTCAGACACAATTTTGTTGTATTATGTCAAACGGTTTCGGAGGAGATGCGTTACAATCAATTTCTGCATGTTAAAATTTGACCTTTTGACCCCTCCCCCACCCCTGAGGTGGAGCCAAATGTAAGTGGGCTCATGCACTCCGCAATCATATGGCTAACTAACATATACAATTTGGTTGAGTTTCGTCTAATGGTTTCAGAGGAGTTGCATTACAAGTGATTTGACCTTTTGACCCCATATTGCAAAGTGGAATCACATGGGCTACCCACATACCAAATTTGGTTGAATTCAAACTGACAGTTTGTTAGGAGATAGCGTGACGGACGGACAGACAGTTGGCAGTGATTACAATATCCCCTACAGGTTTTTTTAAACATGTGGATAAAAAAATAAATAAATGAATGTATGAGTGAATGAATAAGATATTGGATGACATGTGGGTTGAGTCAATGAGGACAAAAGACCTCGGGAATAAGTAATCATCATCATCATCCTGAAAGGCCAGTAATACAGATTTAGGCGAAATCCATTTAGATTGTGTCCTGCAAAACTTATTTGGATTCTCACTCTTTAAACTCAGTTATTTTGGCACATATTTACTTTTTAAACAGCTGACCACCAACAATGGTTCTATTTACAAATAATTGTACCAGTAAACTGTGAGCTATATTGAAACTGTGTGTTGGTATTGTAGCTGCACCAGGCAGTCTAATTATTTTCAAAATATTTCACAGAATACTCACTACATAATCGAGCATTTGTTGCCTCAAGGCTGCAAGAGGGAAAGGGGTAAGCCATTGAGATATATTGCTTTGAGAAAATAGAATCTGAAACGGAGCATGTCTTTCAGAATTTTGTTGCTGAATCTGCAACATAGCGTGTCTTTCAGAATGGTGTTGCTGAATCTGCAACATAGTGTGTCTTTCAGAATGGTGTTGCTGAAAACTGTTGCTGTCTCACTGCAATGGTTTGCAACGACTCTGGTTTCAAAACACACAGCAGCTAATTTTATTGATGGGGATATCTATGTCTCGATAAGGAAAACCAGAGATGTTTTGGCATATAATCAATCAGCCTAGCAGATGTTTCAGAATGAGGTTGCTAGAAACCATTGCTGTCTTACAGCACCCCATCTTTTTCATTGTTTTTTAGCTCCTCCCCAAGAGAGCTTATGCCATGGCGGCCGGCCATCCGTCCATCAAATTGCAACTCCTCATTTATCCTTTGACCGATCTCAACCAAATTTGGCTGGAAGGATCCTATCCGTGTAGGCTCCAGGACATCTATAGAGAATTTTGATTAGTCAATTTCTCTGGCAACCATCTGGGATTTTCCAAAAATGTTCAGGAAATCATTTAAATCGCTACTCCTCCAATGCAAATGGCCCGACTTCAATGAAACGTGGGTGGATTAATTCGATACTGGTGTACTTCAAGATTTCTAACGAGAATTTTGATTGGCCATATTTTCCGGTGACCATCTTGAATTTTCTGAAAATTTCTGAAAATCAGTTAAAAGCCTACTCCTCATTAACCACCTGACCGATTTTAAGCAAACTTTTTTGGAATGACCCTGGAGTGGTATGCTTCAGAACTTATTTACAAAATTTTGATTGGTCTTTTTTTTGGTGGCCATCTTGAATTTTTGTGAAAAATGCCGGGAAATCATTTAATTCCCTACTCCTCATTAACTGCTTGTGCAATTACAACCATACTCGGCTGTGAGGATACTATGGTGGTAGGTTTTGGAACATGTATACATAATTTTTATTGGTCAATATTTCTGGCGAAATCAGTTAAAACCCTACTCCTCATTAACCTCTTGGCTGATTTCAAGCAAAACTCGGCTGGAAGAATACTAGAGTGGTATGCTATATGTTATACATACTGAATACTGAATTTTTAATGGTCAATATTTTGGGCAGCCATCTTGAATTTTCTGAAAAAATGCCGAGTAATCGTTTAAAATGCTACTCATTAACTGCTTGTGTGATTTCAACCAGACTTGACTGGAAGAATACTAGTGCTGGTAGGTTTCAGAACTTTTATAAATCTTTTCCAAAACATTTCCGAAAATTATTTAAAACGCTGCTAATATATAAATGGCCCAACTTCAACCAAACTTGGGTGGCCTAATTCTATGCTGGTAGGCTTCAACACATCTAACGAGAATTCTGATTGGCCAAATTGGATTTTCCGACAGTTTTTGGAAGTAAGTTAAAAGGCTGCTCCTCATTACCTGCTTGGTCAATTTAAACTGGTATGCAAAATTTGACTGCTTCATTCCTCTTTTGGTAACCATCTTGAATTTTCCAAAGAAATTTTCAACGTTTACAACGCTATGCATTACCCGCTTGTTCCAGTATTCAGTATTTTATGCCTTGTTCTCGAAACTGACATCTCAGGAATCGCTGTACGGAGCAGGCTGAAACTCATTACATTTAATTTCATCAATACCTAATAGGGATTAAAGTTTGTTCAAGAGAACATGATTGTCATGGACGAATCGACATCTAGGGTCCAATCTGATTGTTTGGTCAGCGTACATCATTAATTTCCAATTAAATATCATTAATACTGAATTTAAATGCTTTAGATCAAATGCCAATGGTCCAGTTGAGCGCTAAGGCCATTTAGGCCTCTTGTTTAATAATTACATTATTGTATAAAATGGATGTGGATTTAATTAATTGGCAAAATTGTTCTCTATGGCTTAAGTCTGTTGTTTGATTGCATATAGGATTCTAATGAAATTGTATGTACATGTAGGCCATACTGACACAAGCCAACCGACTGTGAGAAAAAGCTAGTCACCATATAGGCCTTAGTAACACAAGCCAACCAACCGACTATGAGAAAAAGCTAGTCACCATATAGGCCTTAGTGACACAAGCCAATCGACTTAGAAAAAGCTAGTCACCATATAGGCCTTAATGACACACTCCAATCGACTGAGAAAAAGCTAAGTCACCATATAGGCCTTAGTGACACAGGCCAACCAACCGACTGAGAAAAAGCTAGTCACCATATAGGCCTTAGTAACACAGGCCAACCAACCGACTGTGAGAAAAAGCTAGTCACCATATAGGCCTTAGTGACACAAAACAATCGTCATTGAGAAAAAGCTACGTCACCATACGGATATATGAAAATATGTAGAATTCTATATTTATAAAATCCGCCCATTCGCCAGTATGTAGTGCTCCCTGTCAGTACATGCGAAACCATGTAGGGTCAAGCGTAATTGTTGCTGGCTTTACACATAGAATTATAATTCATGAACTTTTCTTAATATTTCCTATATATAGTGCAGCTCAGAAGTAAGACAACATGTCTAAAAAAACGTAAACTGAAACATGTTAGTAAGAAATGTTGTGTTGTGTATTTTGGGCATAATTCAATTGAAAGACAATTGCTGCTTGCGACAGCTAGGTCTTCTGATTCAATTGGGGTCAAAATATTTGACAGTATGTTTTAGTTTGTTTTATAAACATTACAGGTTATTTCTGTGCTGTACTGTACTAGAAATTGATTTTAAGCCGGCTAAATCGTTTTCATTCTGAAGTGACACAAACAGGTTTCATGTGAGGCCTGTTGAGTATTTTGAAAATTTTTTGACTGAAAGTTGTTCCTGCCTGTGGCATAGCAACTTTCATTCCGGTTGTTTTCAAAATAATCATCATGTTTTCGTTTTATTTCAGTAACCATCTATAGAGAATGAAATCGGTAATAATCTGTATTTAATTTTAATTTAGTTTAGCAGTTATAGCAAGATTTCTTAATTGTTTTTTGACACGTCTTGAATATTTAGAACTTGTTTTATGTTTCGTTGCCTAGATACAGCTAGTTATAAAATGAGCACGAATGTGGAGAATGACAGATAGAATGAGTGAGAGACAGAGCTAGATATAGATAGATACGTAGATAGATAGACTGAGATTTAAGCCAAAGAATAGTAGATAGATAAAGCGTTATAAGTTTGCATAGAAATTTAGTATCAACATCAGTTTATGTATAGAATCAAGTTTGAAAATAATAAAAGGTGAAGTTATTTATTATTTGAAGAACCGTCTTGTTGAATACTATTGAAGTCTCTTCACCCATTTTTCGACTGTCAACTCATCCTGGCCATTATTGAAGTGTAGCAGAGCTATTTCCACCCAGCTAATCCCCCGTGTTTCAAGAAAGGTGGACAATAGTTTCGCTACACAAGCCAATCGACTATGAGAAAATGCTAGTCACCATATAGGCCCTCGTGACACAAGCCAACCAACTGTGAGAAAAAGCTAGTCACCATATATGTCTTAGTGGCACAAGCCAACCAGCTATGAGAAATTGCTAGTCACCATATAGGCCTTAGTGACACAAACCAATCGACTATGAGAAAAAGCGACTTGTAGTCCAGTCAATGTATGTTTAGATAACCATAACCTAGAACAAATTGCACCAGAAGGTTTTTACGTACTCGGGTACAACATATCCAAACTTTGTCAACATCTGACATACAGAAAGGGGTTATTTATTTTAATTAAATAGGGCAATCAAAATGAAGTTTGAGGCCAAATTTCTCCTTTATTGTTGGGTTTAGACTCATATAATGTATTGCAAAAAGATAGGAAAACGGTACTGAAAAGGTGATATCTTATTTTTAAAACATTATAACGTCACCGTGCGAGTGTATTGGTTAACAGGACATATGATGACGTCACCACCAGAACTTATATGATGCCGTCATGATGGCTTCAGTAGGCAGAAAGCAGCCAAAAGGTTTAAACCTTGCTTAAGACATTGATGTGTAATATTAGATAACAAATTTCTTGTTGCATTTGTTCCCAGGTAATTTTTTTAAAAGGTAGAGATAAGTAAAACAAAAATTATGTTTTTGCAACGTTACTCTCTACTGAAACAGTAACATCATCTGCTGGTTAAAAGAAAGTAACAAATTATTAGAACAGCAGCAAAATTATTTTAAAATGGCATGAAATGTATACAGACATCGAAGCAGTTCTATCCAAACCCAAATGAAATAAGGTTGTGTGGAGCAAAACTTGCTTATCTGCCAGCGACACTTCGCATCTTTTTCTAAGATCTTTTCCGTGGGAAATCAAAAGATCCCAAACTTGCTTCTATTCGTCAATGTATGGACAAGAAGTAGAGTAATCATGAAACTACTTGCTGTAGAAATTCATGACCCATTTCGGTTAATCTACCTGTTTGAACGCTTATTGAATCATGGGCTTGGTGTTTAATATTCAGAAGTGATAAACTTATCCAAAGTGTCGCATGCTTACCATGAACTGACATTCCAATGGCAGGACACTAGTCAGTATATTGTAGATAATTTTGATCATAATTTGTGGATACCAAGGACAGCTTTGACTAACAATAGCATACACGGTGCGAAAATTGTGAATCAATAGGACAGATCAGTTAAGGATATAAAATATGCCTTTAATTTATGAGTGACTTCCAGATTTCGATATGACCGATAGCTGTAAACGCTTGGACATAATATGGAAGATTTCTTGGTCACTGCGGCCAAAATGAGCGGGGTGGTTTGGAACCATGCAAGCTGTTTGCAAAGGAGCACAGCCAGGGAAGATAATTATACGCTTTCTCCCCATGATAGATATGAACACTACGGACATGAGATGCATTTATCCAGCATTGCATTTCATTGCTTCCAAAACAAACACCAAGGTGCAATCCTCATTGTCACTTTCGATCGACCACTTCGGTGGAAATCGGAGACAATCATTGTTGGCCCAAACGGCCAAGTGAGCTTATGCCATGCCAGCCGGCCGGCCATCCATCCAGCCGTCAAAGTGCATCTCCTCATTTAGGCTTTGACCGATTTCAAGCAAATTTGGCTGTAAGGATCCTATGGTGGTAGGCTCCAGAACTTCTATTCAGAATTTTGATTGGGTAATTTTTCTGGTGACCATCTTGGATTTTCCGAAGATTTTCCAGTAATCATTTAAAACGCTACTCCAATATAACTGGCCCGATTTCAACTAAACATGGGTAGACTAATTCTATGCTGGTAGACGAGAATTCTGATTGGTTAATATTTCTGGCAGCCATATTGGATTTTTTGAAATCAGTTCAAAGCCTACTCATTGACCACTTCGTCAATTTCAAGCAAACTCGGTTGGGAGGACCCTGGACGAGTATGTTTTAGAACTTGTATACAGAATATTGATTGGTATATTTTTTCGACTACGATCTGCAATTTTTCGAAAAATGGCGGGAAATCGTTTAAACCCCTTTTCTTTATTAACTGCTTGGGCAATTCCAACCAAACGTGGCTGGAAGGATTCTAGGCTGGTAGGTTTCCGAACTTGTATGCAGAATATTTATAGGTAAATCGTTCCCTCTGTTATCTTGGATTTTCTCAAAATTTTCGGAAGTCAGTTAAAAGCCTACTAATTAACCATATGACAGATTTCAAGCAAACTCGGTTGGTAAGAGATGCCTAGAGTGGTGTGCTTCAGAATTTGCATACAGAATTTTGACTGGTCTAGTTTTTCGACGGCCATCTTCAATTTTCCGAAATTTGGAGAAATCATTTAAAACGCTACTCCTAATTAACTGATGGGGACAATTTTAACCAGACTTGGCTGGTATGTTTTAAATCATCTATACAGCATTTTGATTGCTCAATTTTTCTGGCGGTAAACTTGCATTTTCTGAAAAGTTCTAGAAATCGGTTAAAATGCTACACATTAGTCACTTGCCCGATGTCAAGCAAACTCGGTTAGAAGGGCTCTAGCGTGGTATGCTTCAGAACATGTATACAGTATTTTGATTGATCAATTTTTTGTGCTGCCATCTTGAACTTTCTGAAAAATCGTTTAAAATGCTACTCATTAACTGCTTTCGCAATTTCAACCAGACTTGACTGGAAGGATACTAGTCTGGTATGTTTCCAAACATGTATACAGAATATTGATAGGTACATCGTTCCGTCGATCATCTTGGATTTTCTGAAAGTTTCGGGAAATCAGTTAAAGCCTACTCATTAACCACATGACGGATTTCAAGCGAACTTGACTGGAATGAACCTAGACTGCTTCAGACCTTAATATACGGAATTTTGATTCATCAATTCTTTTGGAAGCCATCTTGAATTTTCCGAAAAATGGTGGGAAATCGTTTAAAACGGTACTCATTAACTGCTTGGACAATTTGAAACAGGCTAGGTTGAAAGAATACTAGGTTGATAGGTTCCAGAACTTCTATGCAGAACTTTGATTGGTAAATTTTTCTGATGGCCATCTTGGATTTTCCGAATATCTTTGTAACTCGGTTAAAAGCCTTATTAACCACTGGACCAGGCCGATTTCAGCAAACTCGGCTAGAAGGACCTTAAGAGTTCTATGCTTCTTAACTTGTATACAGAATTTTGATTGATCAATTTTTCCAATGGCCATCTTGGATTTTCGGGATGTTTTTGTAAATCGGTTAAAAGCCTCATTAACCACTGGATCGGGCCGATTTCAAGCAAACTCGGCTAGAAGGACCTTAAGAGTTCTATGCTTCTTAACTTGTATACAGAATTTTGATTGATCAATTTTTTCGGCAGCCACCTTGAACTTCTTTAAAATGTCGAGAACTCGTTTAAAATGCTACTTCCTTTTAACTGCTTGGGTAATTTCGACCACATTTGGCTGGAAGGATACTAGGGTGGTAGGTTTCAGAACTTGTATGCCGGATTTTGATTTGTCAATTTTTCCGGCGGCCATCAGATTTTCCAAAAATTTCTTGAAAATCAGTTAAAAGCCTACTCATTCACTACTCTGTCGATTTCAAGCAAACAAAAGACAGTAGAGTGGTATGCTTGAGAAATTATATACAGAATTTTGACAGCTTGATTTTTTTATTGGCCGTCTTGGATGTTCCGCAAAATAGCGGAATTGATTAAAATGCTATTCCTCATTAACCTCTTGTTTTATTTGCTGGGTGGAACCTAAGGTTCGATCTGATTGTGTTGTCAGCGTCCATCATTAATTTCCCACTAAATATCATTTGTACCGAATTCCAATTTTGTAATTTATGTCATGTTACTGCTGAATTTCTAGTGGTCTGTAGGTTCAAATGCTAATCGGTCAACTGGTAATGGTCCAGGTAATCGTTAAGGCCCTTGGGCCTCTTGTTCATGAAAGTGAGAAGAGTGAATTGAAGCCAGCCATTCTAAATCTGGAAGGTTTCAATATAACAATGAGCTACCTGTGGTGCATTGGTCACCTCATACATTCTCAAGCTTTAGCAGAGGTCATTAAGCTAAGACGGTCCAAGGATGCAGTAGCACCAAAGATGGTATTCTCCCTCAACATGGTACTCCAGTCCAGGAAGTATAATTATTTGGCAAATGTTGACATTGATACAATTCAAAATGCATAGATACGTTCCTCAAAACTCCAATCTTAGGTTTCAAGTGGAATCAGACCATCAAGGACCAATTAGTCCGGGAGGAATTCAACTACCTAATCTAAAAGGTCTCCAAGGCAACACAATCGCCCAGAGAATTGACACTTGTCAAAGATCAAACTGTGTTTTATGCAATAAAAAAGATAAACGACATGTTTCAAAGTTGGCAGACACCTCAAATACAGATGAAAAGTCAAAGCTTACTGTGGAATGTAGTCTACCTACTAACCTGCCCACTATGTGAAATACAATATGTAGGTGAATCCAAGCGTGAATTCCAGATTCGGGTTGAAGAACACCAGAGATGTAAAAAAAACCATAATGACAGCCCAGTAGCAAACCATTTTAATCTTCCAGGACACAATGCCTCTAATATACAACATAGAATCCTTGAAGATCTTCGCCACGATCCGATTGATGCCACTACTCTATGCAAGGATTGTGAGTCTTATTGGATCAAGCATAAATCTTGCTGAAAGGTGTTGCTGTAGCGTTTTAACTTTGACCCCTAAATTGTCATACGTCTTCGGGACATGCTTCCCTCCGAATTTGGCGAGGATCCCTGCAGTTGAGTCAGAGTTATTAAAACTGTCTTAGGAAACAACAAGAAAACGTGTGAAGCGCTCAATGCTCGCATTTACCAGCGTCACCATTATCCTTGCGTCTAGTGACCCGGGTCAAAATAATGGATATACCTTCAAACCTACATGCACCAGAAGCGTCATACAACGGAGGTTTACATAACGTACATGTACATCAGGCTGTACACAGGTTAGCAATTACAGTTACAATTATTGTATAGTTTATTTATTACTCACGCCGCTGAGGGTAGGTGTGAGTATTGCCCTTGGTGATGTCTGTTCGTCTGTCTGTCTGTCTGTTCATCCACCCGGTTCTCCGTCTGATCCATACTCCGAAACAGCACGAGGCTGCATCACCAAATCTGGCACATGTTATGTGAATAAATGTTAGTTAAAGTTCTACGGGTAAACAGTCGAGGTCACCGGGTCGCATTGTGCATACCGGAATAAATATTTTCGCCAATAGCTCTGTGAGTATGTAGAATCACCAAATCGTTAACATACATTTATAGTTTGGTTGGCTAGAACCACAATTTATTTTCAATACCACAGTACAAATATCTAGGTCACGAGGTCACTAAGTTGTAGTAGTAGTAGTAGTAGCAGTAGCAGCAGCAGCAGCAGCAAGTAGCAGCAGCAACCATAGGTGTTGGGGCCATTTGGAAACATCGGTGTGCGCAGACGAAAAATCCATCTATTGGCAATCACAGTAGAGCAATAAAGGCAATACTGCTGAATCATATTCCTTGCGAATATTTTAGATTAAAACAGCACGGAAGAAAAAGTATTCAAAGACATATTGTGCAAAACAAATATAGCGGCAATAAAGTTGGGAACTAAAAATAAATGAGCCTGCACTAGCGTAAATCATTCAATTGTTACAACTGTTTTATCTGTGTCTTTTAGTTAATCCATTTTAGTCAGCATTTTGATATTGTTATGTTTAATAATTCATGTTAACAAATAAACAGACTGGGGGTAATTTAATAATCAATCGATAAAGTAAGTTGCCATTGAATTATAAAAGTCCCGGGTAAATTTAGAAACTTGCACAGGGGTTTATAGAGTTATTTGTTCCCGGGTAATTTACAAAACCTTACAATAAAGTAAATCGAAAATGTAAACAAGAGCGCCATATATTTTTCTGTAATTTTCCTGCCGACTATGTGTTATACTACCCAAATGCTACTACGCCCGCTGATCTTCAAAGAATCAGCCCACTGGTGTCAATGATGACTTATTTGTCATTGATTGACGAGTCACTTTTCAATTGTTGGACAGTTGCACTCGCCACATGGGCCTACTACCACACCTGGATTGAATAATAATGCCTTTGTTAAGTGTTTTTTTGCCATCAGATCTTTATCAGCTTATTGTTTTGTATCTATACCATTTAAGCGGTATGTATTCATAGATTGTATTAATGCTCATTAGTTAGATATGTTATTTATTTTTTGTTTTGGTGTAATATTAATCAGGCTTACTAGTTCACCAGCTCTTTCTGGGGGGTTGCAAGCCTTTTTAAAGGAGTTCCTCCGTGAAGTTTGTCCGACTGCGTTAGCGTCGGATTTTCAACAAAACATAGTAGTAGTAGCAGCAGCAGCAGTAGCAGTAGCAGTAGTAGTAGTAGCAGCAGCAGCAGTAGTAGTAGTAGCAGCAGCAGTAGTAGTAGTAGCAGCAGCAGTAGTAGTAGCAGCAGTAGTATAAAACAAAAAAGGTTATTTTATTCATGATATTCTTATTATTTTAGACAACGTATAGTTAAGATTTGACCAATTAACAGATACATTAAACCTTTTGTCACTAAATTTTGTCAAAAAATCCCAATATTTTCTTATTGAATGTCCATTTATAGACCAAGTGAATACTGTTTGAAAATTTTTCACAGGAATGGTTGGGTCTGTTACTGAGTCAGTTATTCCAGTGGTACATTTTCAAAAATGGCATTCACGTGGCCTGCAAATGAGCATTCCTCAAGACCACTGCACAGGCCGGATTTTGTATATATCCAATGTGTTATATATTTCTATATCAGCAAGTATGATGACAATACGATGAAGAGCCAGATGTAGCGGAGACCGCGGACAATGCAGCAGAGACTGCGGACAAGGATGAGCCAGAGAGTAAGCGGGATGATGAGCCAGATGTCTACAACGATGAGCCAGGTGTCTTCACAGATGAGGATGAGCCATATGTCATGCAGTGAGAAGAGGAGATGGCACAGAAGTGTAAGACCAAGAAAGCCCTCCGGCGGCGGACCTACTATCTTGGTCATAAGGTGACATTCCAGATGTCACGCCTCAGAAAGCCTACAACGTCTTCGCGTGTACAACCACTGCTGCGGGTGTGATTGGAGCCAGTACTGGGGTGGCAGCTGTGGCCACTCTCGCTACAGGGGTGGGGGCCATCGTCGCCATCCCGCTGGGTGGCATGGCACTAGCCGCCACTGTCTTGGCCACAGGCTTGGGAGTGGGGCAGCGGCAGATCACAAGGATGCTTAAGAAGCATGCTAAGTACGTGGCATTGGCACAGAGTATGCTACAGACTATCGACGAGTCTGTCAGCAAAGCTCTCGACAATGGCCAGGTCACCGGTGAAGCGTACCGCCATATATTGAAGGTCCAAGCCCTGTACCGCACGGAGAAACCTAAAGTGCGACAGCAATACCTCAAAGGCTCCAGCGGGCGGGTTGATATGGAGGAGTTAAAAAACGAGATGTTATGCGAGGTTGCCTCGCTGGTCTCTGGAGTCGAGACGACTACAAATAGTGTGCTGCGGTAGCTTTAGGAACATCAGTACAGATGGCCTTCCCACTGAACCTCACGACAGTCATCCGGAGCCAACCGCCCCTCCTTGGTACACCCTTGACTGGACTGAGAGGTCTACTGGATGGTATACCAGAGCTAACACCATTCTCCATCACAGTGGATTGGATGGTCCCGAACCAGCTTCTCCGCCAACCCACGACTGCTGACCAACTGCCCCATCACCATCAAGGATGCGAAGCAAGCTCATACTGCTCCAAGCCTCTCATACTGGAATCAGCAGCTGAACTTTGCCGTGTGGTGGGCCACGGCAGGATGTGGAGTAAGTTTCACCCTGCTTCACTCCTATACTGGTACTCCTGAAGCTGGGCTCATCGCCAGCTGTCTCAGATTCCATGTGTACTTCACGGTGCGACGAATCCTCCATGAGCTGGGTGCAAGCCTCCCTGATACAAACGCCTTCGACCCACAGCTCAACAGTCATAGCGTCTCAGCGGCCAGCAGACTACAGAGAGAGAGAGTTCAGCGCTCACCCAGACTATAGGTGGCATGGTGGTGACAACAGCGGTCTAGGGGTTATGTACGGTGACCCGAGACGTGACTACTCAGGATTCCCCTATCGACCCCTCCCACCCCACCCCCACCCCCACCCCGACGAGTAGGCCGTCGGAAGACAGTGACATTCTCGGTCGATCCAGACTCCGAACCTGGAGCGCTGTTGCAAAATATGCACATCACTGGCTTGTGGCAGGACTATCCAGATGTGTGGAAGTACTCTGTCCCACACACCACCTCAGGCCTCACACCAGCAGGGATCATTCGGATCAACCAGTCCCTGGAAGCACTGTGCTACTGCCTCCTTATGGCACAGACCCAGCTGCGGCATTCCATAGATGGTGTCAGCGGAGCAGACGTCCAGGCCATGTTCATCAGTCTCGTTGAGGATATGATCATCGTGGCAGACCCCAGTAGTCTTATTGCTAAGTTCCAGCAGGGGTTGCAGAAGGCCCATCGCAAACTTGACTTTGCTATTTCGCCACACCTACGTTTGATTCCGAGCAACATGATCGTGAACATCGAGGACCTCCAAGTCAGGGGCTATAACAACATGATAGTCGAGGGGAGTTCCCCCGGTGTCCACTTCAGCTTCAACACTGCCATCAACACACCTACGCATAATACGGGCCATACAGTCGTTCTGACACTGACACTGCAGCCAGTCGACACGGCAGCTCCAGGCACCCCGACACTGCAGCCAGTCGACACGACACCACTTCCCGTGGTAGCTCTATGTGTAGTGTCAGGCCTAGTTATCGTGGTGCTCGGGATCAGCCTACTCCGCCGCTAGCAAATCAGCTATAAGACTATCCTGACTCTCTACAGTAGCAGTGGGGACCATAGTGAGCCACTGAACCAGCTTGGCATGCCCTACAGCCCCTATACCCGCTGCCAACATGCACATCTAAGGGCTGGAGGGTTCGGCAGTGCAGCCTTTTTCCAGCTTGTAGTATCGCAGAGCCTTGTTCAGCTCTGAGTCCGGTGAGGCAATGGTGGTCTGCAACTACTGGAACACATCTGACAGATACTCCCGATCATTGTAGAAACCTTTAGCTTGCAGGAGCTGCTCGAGGATACTCCCGCCCATGATTAAGGTATTCGAGGAACCAGATCTGTCCCTTGCCAAATCCTAGATAGAGCTTCACAGCTGTCAGCTCCTCTGTCCACTCAGCACCGGAGAGCTGAGCGAGCTCATCTGGTGTCTTCTTCTTGTAGTCCTTCAATTCCCTCCGGAAGACATCATAGTACTTCTCGCATAGCATGAGCCCAGACATGTTTAAGATGTCTCAATAGAGATGAATATTCCTGAGTACCAACCCGGCCACCTGGCAGATGCAGACTGGGAAGATCTTCTTAGCTCTCTCGACAGGGGACGCAGATGTTTAACCGTGTTGTATACTTAGTGCTTACATAATGACGTCAATGGTACAGATCGTGAAGCAACTGCCTGAGAGTCAGGCGAGTCTTCAGAAGGTGGAGAACTTGCTGCAAACCAAGACACAGAAGTTACTGACCAAAGCAAAACATCTGGCAGTCCATGTCACCAGTAACGTGGCGGCGAATGTGGCCATGGTGAAGATGACAGGGTGAAGTGAGGTTCTTCCTGCCGCCACTGCTGCTGTCCTCGCTACAGTGGTGAGTGGGGTGGCTGGGCACTGTCTCGGAATAACTCACCCCATCCCAAAGATCGCCATCAGTGGTGCCTCCTACACTGTTGCCACCAATATCATGGGTGGACATGTTAAACTAATGGAGGCCGCGGTTCTAGGGCTAGCAACGAGTGCAATGGCTGAGATCATCGTCGCCTACGTTTAACCTCTCTGAATAGTGAGAGATGGATCACGAGACCCCTGCAGCATATGAGGCATGGCGTGCCGGATGGCGGTGTGTAGCCCATAGTCGAGCACACGGACTGAGGATTGCCAATGCCCGGGAATGGTGAACCACCCACAAGGCGTGCCCCTGCAGAGAGGGCCATTACCCTGAGCACTGCTACCTATTCCCTTGGCCGACTGCGTGGTCCTCCTATGCCCAAATATTTCACTGGGGTATGACTAGCAGGTTTAAGCCGTCTGTATATGACTATGACTCTGTCACTGACAGACCTAGAAAGCAAAGAGCTATGCGATCTTGCTCACTTGTGCGAGGCACGCCTCGGTTCAGAGGACACTGTTGCCCCTGTCTCCTTCCTAGGCTTCAATGAGAAGGGAGACCCGCGGGAGATCCGAGGTACCATTCCAGCCCGAGATCTCTTCGGGATCACTGATACGGTAGGACAATTGGCCATTACCAAGGCCAAGACTGTATACAAGGGGATGGGCATCAAGGAGAGGGCGACGATGCTCGGTATGCTCGGAGTCTATGGGGCTGGAGCCATCAAGGTTATGGCTGAGTCCTATGCACAGGACCTGGTTAAGGATCTCCTGAGAACACGGAGCACATTCATCCAGGATGGAGGGAATCTCAAGATAGGCACCCTCAACCTGACCACTATCACTGTCGATGGCCAACAGGTGCAGGTGCTATCGACAGCCTCCGGCTACCAGTGGTGAAGGGGTCAGGGCTCTTAAATTTGCTGCCTAATTATACCCACAGGATAGTCATGGCTTTGCAGGTATCATACAGATACTGGATGAACTAGACACTGCGGGTGCTGACACAGGCCCTCTACACTCTTCTCAGCTGCTGCTGGTATTTCATGCTTGACGACTCCACCGCATCCTTCGTATCCACCGGAGGTGCAGGATGATCCTCCGGCTACCAGAGGTGAAGGGGTCAGGGCTCTTGAATTTGCTGTTTAAGACCACAGGATAGTCCTGGCTTCCCGTGCATGCATCGTACAGATACTGGATGTACTAGACACTGTGGGTGCTATCTTCTCAGCTGCTGCTGGGATTTCATGCTTGATGCCTTCATCGCATCCTTCGTATCCACCGGAGGTGCAGGATACCCCACTCCGCAGGCGAAAGAGCTGGTGCAGGAAGTACTGCCGTTTAGTCTCCCAGATATAGACGAGGCTACCGCCGACCAAGTGCTAACCATCCTCCGCATGCATGTCTGTACCATTTGACAGTAGGCCGGCCTATGCTGGCCAGGTGGTGCTGATCATTGCCCCATCAGGACATTGGAAAAACATCTTGCTGCGGGCTCTCCTGGACAAACATTTACACTCTCAATACATCCTTCTGGTGTCTGACTCCGCCGCTGAGGCAGTTGATAGTAATGATCAATGGTACAATGGCCCAATCACCAAGACGCAGAACCTGCAAGCACTGATGGAGAAGCTGCTGGCAGCCCGACTGACAGAACCACTTGTTCTAGTTATCGATGACCCTGCAATGGACCAGAAGACAGTCACCTACCTCAGCAACATCACCAGGCGCATCCATCACACAAAGATAACTGTCTTCATCCTCTTTCAGAAGTCCACCCGCGAGATCTCACCAGACATCCGCCACAATGCCCGGTTGCTATGCTTCAGCTCCAAGTGTGGATGTGCCCTGCTCGAGACCATATACGACAGCCTAACCCTCAAGGAGACCAAAGGGGACTTTATCGCAGGTGTACAGAGGGCAGCTGAGCTGTACCGCTTCATCTTCAGCAACAAGGAGACAGGTGAGCTGTCACACTTCAAGCCATCTCTGGAAAAGGCGCAGACCTTCACCTACAAGCTGAATCCAGCGAGGAAACTAGCCTGCTCTACACGTCATCGCTGACAGACTGTCGCAGCTGCCGCAACGTTTTTCATTCATCAGAAGGCTGCACAGTCTCCGCTATTTCGTCAGATGCTTGAGAACCTTCGTCAGATGCTACTTCGTCAGAAGCTACTTCGTCAGAAGCTACCTCGTCAGAAGCTACTTTTGCAGGTCCGTACTGTCGCTTAAACTCTAACCACTGAGGGTCATCTTTTGGGATTCTTTTCATCTGGTTCTTCTCACGGTAGATCCACTTTAGCCATCCACGCTTAGCATCTGACTTGTGAGGGGATTTGATGAGGTAGTCCTGGCAGTTATCTGGGGAATTTCGTAAATGCTTCCAGATCACTGGCCAATCTCCTGTGCCCTTCTTCGTTGAAGATGTGCTCAACAGACTCCTTGCGGCCAACGGTGACCCCCTCCTGAGTACCTTCTGCATGACTGGTGTCGTGGCTCCCCGCTCAGCGGCACTGACCTCCTCCCTGAAGTTATTTGCTCCAGACTGGAGGCTATCCAGCATATCTCGCTCTTCCTGGCTATGGAGGCTAAATATGGCAGCCTACTTCCCGACCGTTAGTAGATCTTTGGGGTCGACCCTCGCCTTTTGGAGAGCTAGAATAACAGGACTGTTGGTTGGGGCCACGGGTAGGTCGCGTGCCCTGCCTGGGTGCTGTCAAACCTCCGGTAGAGTATCCGAGTCAGGAGTTCTTTTGTACTACGAGCTGGCACTGTTTCGTCTATGGCGGGTAGTATCTCCGCATCAGATGGAGGTGTGACCTTGGCTCACTCGTGGATAATGTTGATGTCACGAAGCAGTCCTTTGACCCTGTCACAGTGGGACAGTGCACGCCGTGGCTGTCGAGCTGACTTGTCCTGCTGCCTCTAGACAATCTGCTGGAGCACTTTACCAAACATGGCAGACGTTTAACCCCCTCTATATACCCAGACCATAAACATGCTGCAGTATGTGCAACATCCAGATGGGGCCATTGAACCTGCAACATCGCACCGCACTGATCCACGGAAGGACTGCCTGATGGTCATTCGACCCAGTATACATGATTAGAACCCGTTGTCCGCTGCTGGGAAGTACATTGACTTTGCAATCTCGGCACAGATCCACGAGATCAAGAGCATGACACTCGAGTTCAAGCTTCAGAGCACAATAGAACAGACGGTAGAGCTCCCGCAGGTTCTGAATAGGTGAGAGTGCAGAGCAACATATATACCACTTGAGGGTCGGGGTGTACAGCAGCCACTTCTTGCCAGAAAGGGCACCAACCAGCTTCTGGGTGTTGGGCCACTTCCTCCCTGTTCGCTCTAGATATGCCAGCATCTCAGACGAGATTGCCTCTACCGGGATCTCACGGTTATAGAGGAGAGGAGGCATTTCCTCGAACTTTGCCCACAGAGCCTTGGTGACCTCTATATCCACCTCAGCAAACCCAAACCAGCTGTCTGCTAGGAGAGCCTCCTTAAAGCTAGCTACCCCCACTTGCCCTGGACCAATGGCACACTTTCTCCTTACCACATGGCATCTCTTTGCCCATTGTTGACAGGTACAGAGCATTTGCATCATAGCTGAGTACACATTGGCAGACACGCTCACTCTGGCGGATTCGAGTCACATCGGTCTCATGGTATCTGGTGAACACAATGCTGGGACCGCCAATAAAAGCACCCTTCAGCATCTCGTAGGATTCCTTGTCCGGTGAATAGAGGCTAACATCCAGCATGTGCTGAGCGGTTCCACATAGGAGGTACTGCAGTGACACACCTGGGAGAGACACCGTATCTTTGAGGATGTCTATTTCTCAATCTGTGTAGAATTCCCGCATCCGCTCTAGGGCTTCGATGAATGGACTGACATCCAGGTTGTTGTAGTTTTGCAGCCAGTCAGCGAATGTCCACATTCCATGCTCGCTGAATGTCTGGTTACACTGTTCCCACTCTGTTCGCATCAAGAGGTAGCCCCCCTTAAGCTTAGATGTCCATGCTGAGTAGTCAGGAAGCCCTGGATTGTTGAGCTTCTCATGTGTGTCAAACCATTCATATGGGAGCCAGCTCTTCTGCTGTGTACACCCATAAGCTTTGACCCATACCTCGTACGAGACTCCTGGTCCGAGGTAGTTCAGCACATCGAGAAACTGTAGCTCAGGTGTGATGAGGAACATGGTCTGACTTTTTGGCGACTTTCACTGTACGTGTACGGTCAGTCAGCTCATCGACAAAGTACTTCTTGATGAGGTTCAGGTCATACTGCCCAGAGTTGAACTCCAGTACAGGCACTTGGTCACACCACTCGTTGATCAGTCGCTGCTGTCGCTTTGGGAGCTTGTCCAGGTCTGTCGGTATGTACTGTGCCCTAACCCTTGTCCGGATTAGAGATGCTCGCCGTTGGATCTCCAGCATGAACTCTCTGATAAGTTCTTTGGGGTCAGGATTGCAGAGGTGAGTGGGCTCACTCGTGGCGCCCTTTAAGGAACAGGCAACTGACACAGAGATAGGTATGTGAGTACTCTCGATCGCTTTCAGCTTCTCCTGTGTCAGGACTGTCTTGCAGTATCTTTGTTCGGCATCCTCACCTCGCTGGTGTTGTAGACACCCGTGCCAGTGACAGCCATGGAACTGGTAAACGGTGTTGGTGGTTGAATCATAACCATCTACGGGAGCGCCCTCGATCCAACGCTCGCCACCGTGCCCACACTCTACATGGTGTATGTGTATGCCTCTGTTTCTCAATCCAACGAGTAGCCACTGAACTGGATGGTTGGGGCGGATAGAAGGCTTTCTCATACCCAGACTGTGGCGCCTCAACCTTCTCGCCAGGACACACGATTTTTGTTTTGCCGCCTGCTAATTAACACTAAACACACACACACACACACACACACACACACACACACACACACACACACACACACACACAGACACAGACACAGACACAGACACACACACACACACACACACACACACACACACACACACACATACTACTACTACTACTTCTTTTTTTTTGCAAACCCCCATAAAAAATCGGTTGAAATAGCAGGCTTTATTAATAGAATAACTATACAAACCTAACATGTCAAAACAGTGCAAACTAAACTACTCTATTATCATATACCACAACCGTG
The DNA here is from genome assembly GCA_034401795.1 of Chaetoderma sp. LZ-2023a. NCBI lineage: Eukaryota > Metazoa > Mollusca > Caudofoveata > Chaetodermatida > Chaetodermatidae > Chaetoderma > Chaetoderma sp. LZ-2023a. The sequence goes on along the minus strand of CM067375.1, from coordinate 5,029,019 downwards.
GCATAACTACATAGAAAACATAATTAATAAAGAGCTGATACCATAACAGATTAGAGTCTCCTAAGGCATTACAATTTTAAAATAAAGGCAATTAAATTAAATTAAAATAAAATAGCATTTATCAATATACAGCAAGCAGCGAGTGTGCTAGCTTATACAAGTTCCGCTTCTGATATTTTTAGATATCCGTATTCAATTGATACTAGGCCAGTTTTGCACCATACGTCTTTAAATCTACTTTCTCTCCCATGTTCTACTAGCCTGTAAAATTCACAATGAATACAGTTTATCAACAATGATCGAAATATAGCTTGTATGGCTCTCTGATGGTTGTTGCCGGTTTTATCTCTGGCCTCTGAACACCGATGCTTCCAGATGGCCCACACTCCTACAGATAACAGGGTTATTAACAATTCTTTCTCCTTGCTATTAATGATTCGTCCGATAGTTGAGAAATCTTTGAACAAAATTGTTTCAGAAACTAAATTCAAATATTTGGTTCCAAATTTAGCAAGGAGCATATTGATATATACCCAAAAGCATGTAGTTATGCGACACTGAGTAAATAGATGGTCTATCGTTTCCTCCTCAGTATTACATAATAAGCACCCGTCTGTACTTGTTATTTTACACATATAAGTAAGATGGCCGACTCATAGCCTTCGATGGAGTAATCGCCATGCCAGGTCCCGTGCATTTCCTGGTAGACAAGGTCGATGTATTGCTTTCCAGGCATTTTTCCAGTTCTTTGGCGTGCATCCTAAATTGTTCCAATGCCTAACCACAATAGGAGTCTGTCTCCGACTTTGCATTAGAATTCTATACCAGTATCTAGATGTCATGTTGTATTTTATATGTTCTGACATAAATACTAATGTTGGTTGCAACATATCAATGTTGCCACATGCTTTCGGCAATTTGAACCATACAGCAGGTATTGCATTCTTTATTCTAACAAATAAGCGCTGAGCATCAATATGTCTCATTGATGTTATTCTTGCTACATCTTGCATCGCAATCCATTTACGAGATTTCGGATTTACCAAGGCACGTAAATATTGAATACCATTTTTGGCCATAGAGGGCAAATATAATACATCATCATTATCCCGAATCAACTCGTTGCCCCCAAAGACGTTGCTCTAAGGCATCTTCCCAACAATTGGGTTGTGGCATTGATCATGTAAATATTTTTACGGCTTCGAGCTGTTCTTTATATACATTTGGAATCTTTTGATGATTATGTGGCAGTTTATTGCACATAAATAAACATTCTACTGGAAATGGGTCAACGTACCTTTGGAGAAGTGCCCTTGAAACACTTGACCAAGATGAGTTTGAAGTAATTAACTTATTCAAGAATTTCAATTTTAAAGAAGCACACTTTGCTGAAACATTAACCAAATACAGGCCTCCGGCATGCTTTTCATTGGCGAGGATTGACTGTGATACTAAATGGGCTTTGTCCTCCCATAAGAAGGACAAAAGTAACGTGTTGATCTTTGACTCTACTGATTTGGGCATATGAACTACAGAAGCGGTATACCACAGTCCAGATAAAATTAAATTATTACGGACAAATGTCCTGCCAAAGATAGTTAGGCGACGTCGTTTCCAATTTAGTAATGCACACTTTAGCTTGGATATCCTTTCTTCCCAGTTTAGTAATACATTTTGTTCTCTACTAAAGTAAATAGCCAAAATTTTTATGACATCATTTGAGCAGTTAATATCCATCACATTATCAGTTCTGCCCTTCCAATCGCCCAAAAACAATCCCTTAGATTTATCTTTATTGACTTTAAGTCCTGATGCCTTTTGAAAATCTGTTAATACTCCATTTAAAATTCTAAAATCCGTATTTTTACCCGCAAACACAGTCGTATCATCTGCATATTGAGAAACCTTTAGTGGCCTTTCTACGCCACGTATACATATTCCTTGAAAGTCATTGCGTTGCCTCAATGTGGCCCCCAACGATTCCATAGCTATGACGAATAGAAGCGGGGACAGTGAGCAACCCTGTCTGACACCTCGTTCCAACACTACAGGTTTGGATAGCTGATTGTTAACTAAATAGCAACTTGTTATATCAGTATATAGAATATTGACCCATTTAATAAATCTTGAACCAAAGCCAATATGGTCTAAAGACTTAAACAAGAAATCCCATTCTAGTCTGTCAAACGCCTTCTCATTATCAAGTGCAAAGCAGTGTTGTTTAATATTGATCTTCCTGGCACAGAGCAGGTTTGATCATCATGAATGACATCGCCTAGGACTGCGCCAAGTTTTAATGTTAGTGCCCGAGTAATAATCTTATAATCTACACAGAGTAGAGAGATTGGTCTATAATTCTGTATTTTATTTCTGTCACCCCTCTTGTATATAAGCCGAACATATGCTTGGGCCATCGATGTAGGGAGATGCCCTTGCTTAAAAATGCTGGTTGCTATTTCTTCACATTTGCGATAGCAACTATCTCGTAGCAATGCTACATTAAGTTTCCAAAATCCATCTCCTCGTTTGACCCAGTCAGCATTGTCTAATGTGATGGAAAATATATTGTGATCAGAGAAAGTTACTGGTTTTATGTTAGTTTTACACATGTAACCTTTCAATGAACGTTCTCCATAGATCCTGTCTAACCTTGAAGCTAACCTTCCATCGGTTGAAAACCAAGTAAATTCCTGGCCTTATGGATTTTCAATCCGATAAGTGTTTAACAAGCTTTTATTTTCACAAATGTGTTTCAAAATATTATGCGATGTGTCATTAAAATTAGACCTAGAGTTTCTGTCTTTAGCCTCGTCTAATATGCAATTAAAGTCACCACCCATAATTAGGTTTTCAGGCGTTCTGTCTTGAATTATTGTGGAAACATCATTTAGAAATTCACGGCGCAATTGATGAGAGGTAGGTGCATAAAGGCCCATCAAATTTAAACTTGTGTTTAGTACATCAATTGATACACAAATCCAGTCCATTTGTATCTGATGACGACGATATAACGTCAACATAGTTGAGACAGCGGGGCAGGATAAGAATGGCCACTCCCGCACTATTATCTTGTGATAAAGAAAAGAAAATCTGCCCTTTTGAAATATCTTTGAGAGATTCATACACTTCATTTTTTTGAATTTTGGTCTCTTGTAGAAAAGCAATATCAACTCTCTCATTTGCTAATTCTTCAAGCAAGTGGCGCTGCTTGAATTCGGTGTTTAATCCTCTGCAATTGATGGTGCAGATAATCATAATTTGTAAAATGATGTTTACAACCGCCATCATTAGATTAACTTGATTTGGGTTTTTTTAGCTTGTTTCTTAGACCATTTACCTAATTTTCCTGCGAATTCAATATTTCCTAGTTCTACCACAGACAAATATTCATATTTGGAAATATCAGAATCATGGCGCAGTATACGATATTTCACGCCTCTCGCCGTTACATATGGCACTAACACTTCACCCCCTTCTGATCGGTACATTACCATTTCATCTTTCATCTGTGAACTCTGTGTTTGAATGGACACATCTGATTCTGCAACTGACATTGTATCATCATCCATATCATTTACTTCAATCTCAGATTCTGAGCTATTGTCTTCTTTATGACGCTTATTGCTTACTTAAGTAACATTTGGCAGGAGCATCATTTACCATATCTTCAAGCTGACTTAAATCAAGTGGGCTTAGCGGAAAATCGACTGGAACTTTCTGTCTTCCGAGTCCTAAACTTATCCTGTCCTAATTTTAATTCATCTTCTAAGGAATTGTAAACTGGCTCTTCTGTAAGATCATCATTTTCCTGCGTGTCTTTTACAGCAACGTTTGGCTCCACTGCATTTTGAGTATTTTCTTGACTTAAGGTTATACCCTCCTCTAATACATGAATTTCATCAACTGTAGTTACTTTAACAGGATTTGATGATTTGTTTGTATCATTTACAGTGGCATGAACCAAAACAACAGCTTCCGTAGCGGTTGCTTCAGAAGCATTTGGCTCAGTTGCATCCTTTAATGGGCGATTATCTCCTGATCCTGAGGGCTTGTTTTGATTTTTTGGACAGCGCCATTTAAAATGGTCAACTGAACCACAGAGCAAACATTTGTTTCAATTGGGACAATCTGTTGCCAAATGGTCAGTACTTAGGCAGATCCGGCATTCTTTAATTTGCCCTCTATACCATAAGGGCAGGACAAAGCTGCCATCAAGCGTCAATCTGCTTGGTAAAGGGCTATCCACTTTATCAAACCAGATACGTCTTACACCGTTTTCTAGCGTTCTGTCAAAGGGATATGTTTCCCGTTCAATCTTTTGCACTTTGCCATACTTCTTGAGTTCACTTATGATTCTGTCATCTGGAATTTCTAGTGGAACTTTCATCTTCACTAGCAACCTATCTGACTCGATTTCCTCTACGTTACAAACTTCACCTTTTACAATAAGAACATCTTCCAGAAGCGTTTCATTGACACTGTTACATTCCATACAGTTTTAGTAACATTGATAAGCCCCTGCAAAGTAGCAGGTCCCGCGCCAACGACGTCCTTTAACCCATGATACACGTCGATAGCCGTGACACCACACCCCTTAGTTGTTATTTTAAGGCTTAGAGTACGCTTATAGGTTGCCATGGTGGTTTATAAAAGGAGGAACCCCATACTACTACAATATATAATAAATATATACTTATATAACACCAGGACGTCAGGGAAAGAGCTAAACACTAAATAAATAGTGTCCCCTTTTGAGACCCTGACGTCTACCAACAAATATACGAATATAGAGTACAGTCGTATATTTGTTAGTTTGAACCACTTTCTAAGTGGTTCACTAACACCTAGCCGATTAAAGTATACTAACAAATATATGAATAGATAGTACAGTCATATATTTGTTAGTCTGTTCGAGTTGACCGGGGACAGCCAACTGACTATAAGGATTTATATAATTAAAGAACTAGGCTTGCTCTTACAAATGACAAAGGAATTAAATCCACTCACTCAAGCGATCTTGCCAAATATAATTCGCTAGCCTACGAACTATAGAAATAGCAGACTGGCGCGGAAACGAAATGTATTGCATTGACCACAGTAAGAGGAGCCCTATTAAATGGCGGAAACCGCCAGCTAAGAGGAATGCCTTTAGAAAATGGAGACACAAAATGCGCTCCAACCAAGACAAGAATTTACAAATTAAACATAAAGTTTGAAAGGAAATACTAATACGAAATATATGTATAAAATTTATCTACAAAATCGCGCTAGAAACTAGCAAATTCGGGCAGCAATTGCAGAGCTAAATAAACGCGTGCGTTCACTTCGACTACTACTACTACTACTACTACTACCGCTACCGCTACTACCACTGCTACTGCTACTGGTACTGCGACTGCTACTACTACTACTGCTACTGCTACTGCTACTGCTGCTACTGCTACTGCCGCTACCGCTACCGCTACCGCTACCGCTACCGCTGCCGCTATCGCTGCTACTGCTACTGCTACTGCTACTACTACTACTGTTACTGCTACTGCTACTGCTACTGCTACCGCTACCGCTACCGCTACCGCTACCGCTACTACCACTACCACCGCCACTGCCACTGCTACTGCCGCTGCCGCTACCGCTACCGCTGCCGCTGCCGCTGCCACTGCCACTGCCACTACCACTGCCACTGCTACTGCTATTACTGCTACTGCTACTGCTACTGCTACTGTTACTGTTACTGCTACTGATACTGCTACTACTACTACTACTACTACTACTACTACTACTACTACCACCACTACCACTACCACTACTACTCTACTACTACTGCTACTGCTACTGCTACTACTACTACTACTACTACTACTACTACTACTACTACTACTACTACTACTACTACTACTACTGCTACTACTGTCGTATCAATCAATTTTCCAAATTGGTATTATGCAGTGGGATTTTGCCCGATGGGTTCTTGTCCGAGTCACAGTGAGACTATGTATGGTGGAATTATGGCTGGGTGAGATTATGTCCGGGTGGGATTATGTCCGGGGTGGGGTGTATGGGCAGGTGATTTTGTCCTGTGGGATTATGTGAGGGATTTTTTCAGTGGGATTATGTCAGATGGGATTTTGCCCGGTTGGATTAGGTCCGATGGGATTTTGTCTGGCTGGGACTATGCCGATGGGATTTTGTCCGGTGGAATTATGTCCGATGGGATTTCATCCGGTGAGATTTTGTCCGGTGGGATTTTGTCCGTGATTCGTACATCTAGTTGCTCTTCCAGGATTGCTGTCACCACTGATTTCACACAGGCGTAAAAAAACCTTTTCAGAGATAGGTCTACGACGCACATGTGGACGCAAGCCAAATAATGAAAAAAACATTACAAATTATTGTGGTCGTTGGTTGGGGAAGGGGTGGGTGAGGGTGGGAGGGGGTGGGTGGGTTTTGAATATGTATAGCATATATCGTCGCTGTAGGAACAGGAATGGGTGGGTAGAAAGGCTCTACACACGTTTCCACTGACAAGGCAGGAAAGCAAGAATAGTACAATTATTGGCTATATAAATATTAATATTGTTGATTATTGCTAAACAGTGATTTAGCCCAGGAAATGCAGTAGCTGGCCTCTTAGTGCATGTTATAGGCCCTACACTAAAACAATTATTCGAAGCTGGTTGGCGGCCCATGTTACATATCCGTGGAGCCACACTGTCCAAATATGGGGCAAAGTCAATGGTGTAGATTTGTCTCAATAAGTGGGTGGAATTAACTGGTGTGGGTCTGGGAGGGGTCAGGCCCGTAAGCTAGATGGCAAATGTACAGCGGTGTAGTGGAACCGGAGCGCGCCGGAGCTTCGCTCCGCCTGGTCAGACACCAGCCCCATAGAAATAATATTGATATCACCCCTCCCACCCCACCCGCTCTCCTGGTGCTGCCCAGCGCTCCGTATGCTCAATCTTTGCGACTACGCCACTGCAAATGTGTGCGTGCGTGCGTGCGTTCGTGTGTGCGTCTGTGTGTGTATAGGCGCATGGGTAGGACGTGTGGGATATAGGGTCATTGCGTTTTGGGCTTAAACATTAAAATTTTCACAAATTATCGATGACATAAAACACTATTATTATTATTATTATTGTTATTATTATTATTATTATTATTATTATTATTATTATTATTATTATTATTATTATTATTATTACGTAATGTGGATGATGGCCATTGTAATATAAAAATCAATAATATAATAATATATAATAACACGTAGATTAACTGTATTTATTCAGAATAGCATGTGTTAATATTTCTTTATATTATACATTGGAAAACCTATATTATGTGAGCCAATACATAACTGGTGAGTGACTAGTTGAACAATTCGGTGTTATATGTCAGCCAGGCATCAGAGGCTTAAATTGCGTACCTAGATGTAATTATTGCATATTTTGGTAACGATATTGTACACCGCCGTACGCCTCCGTACGTGGGAATGTGCGCTTTTGCATGTGTGCGTGCGTGTGAAAGTGTGTGCGCGTGCGTACGTGCGTGTGTGCGTGCGTGGGTGCATGCGTGCGAGCGTGGGTGCGCACGCACAGGAGTGCCTGCACGTGGGATTGCGTCTGCGAGCATGTATATGATTGGGTGTGAGTTCGTGTGCGTATACGAGTGTGCATGGGCGCATGTGCGTGTGTGTATGCGTTGGTGGTGTGCGTTCGAGTGTCTGGCACGTGCGTGTCTGCGCGCGTGAGTGCGTTTCTGCGTGGTTGAGTGGATGTGTGTATAAATTATTGCAAGATCAGAGTTAAATGTTAACATATACAGCCATAGTATACTTAAACTTACGTATTAATTGAGTTTTATATACGGTATTCGTCATGTATATATTGTGTTCAATGTGCATTCAAGGGCCTATGGCCTATTGTGGAAATAAATATCTATCTATAATGAAACGAAATAAAGTTTAACATATGCTGATTTTATACCATATAAATCAATATAATTGTTTTAATTTGAAAATTGAATTAGAAACCACGCGTCCCTGATTAAAATTTACAACTAAAATTATATTAATTTATATGTAATGAAATCAGCATATGTTAATTTTTATTACGTTTCATTACGTCTAGGCACATAATTTAAGCCTCTAAGTCTATAAAATTTTAACAATTTTACTTTCAAGCATTTTGGTGTGAATATGCATCTTTAACTGTTCAAAATGTACAATCGCATTCACCCAGGTGTGTGCTAAATATATAAAATAATCACGATACCGTTTTACACTTTTCATTCTGGTAACCGAGTTGTATCTTCGTTCTATAACAATAAAACCCTGGGATATTTTGTGTGTGATTTAGCTGACAGTTGTTGCTATCAGTGGAAGCAACACACTGGATAATTACATTTCTCTCAGAATATTCATTCGCCAGTGCATTTCCTGGACATTTTGTAACGTGATGTGCTGCGGGTTTGTTAGCTTGGATTTGATTACATAAGGCACATAAGCACGCATATATGATGACACTTACGTACTTTAATAACGAGCTAGACATGCACTGTTAAAATTGACGACATTCTGGTCTAATGAGGTGGTGAATATTCACTCACTAGTTAAGAAGTACATTATGCCATAGAATTAACTGCCTGCCTACGGATCCCCTCGACCGACCGCCCGCATACCCGCCCGCCCGCCAGCCAGCGTTGTTCTCACCAAAGGTAGGAAGATTTCAATCAAACTACTTTCAAAATAAACATAATATTTCATATATTTAGCTCTCTTAAAAATAGGAATCCAGGAAATTTAGAATGAAATGTCTGTCTCATAACCCTGGTAAATTGGCATGTATATTTATACTTCCCGTGTCTCTGTTGTGTTACATAATCGTCTGTATTACATACAATGTAATACGCTCAATATCGTTCTACATCCCTCAGCTACTAGCATAGGAATAGCAACACATTTGTGGCTGCTTTTCCGGAACACATTTCTGTTTGCAAAAACATGGACTCGCTTTCTGGTTGCAACAGCTTCAGGGCCGTATTTAAGGGGGGGGGGGCAAGCGGGGCAAAAGCCCCGGGGCCCCCACAAGCAAGGGGCCCCCCACAATTTAAAAATGCCCCCAAAAAAAAATTATGCACTTTTTTTGGAAGTTATAGGACATTTAAAGCAAACTTTATTAGTTTAGAACTCGTAATCATGCATTATAATTCTATTCTAATATTTGTGGGGGGGGGGGGGGCAATTCTTGTTTGGTGTTCGGCAACAATGTTAATTACGAAAATTTGCAAAATAAAATAATTTTACAACGAAAGAAAGCGCCATAATTCACCCTAAAAGTAGACTCTCTGGCCGTCTCAGAGCACCTAGATGTAAAAAAAAATGTATAGGGGAGGACCCCCAGGCCCCCCACTCATTCTTTGACCCGGGGCCCCCCACATATCTAAATACGGCCATGAACAGCTTCAACTATCAATAGGCCAGGTTATGAATACAACAACTTTCTGGATAGCACCCGCTTTTATGGTACACTTAATTTCTCAGTACATTTTATTTCAGTGTGTCAGAGTAGATTTAGTCCAGTGGACGCCATACTAGACCTGTATGGAGTGGGATGTGGACAGAGAAACACCCACCGACCCACGCCATTATTTTCATTATAGACTAATGATGGCAACGCCAATGACGACGACGATGGCAATGTTGATGCCCTCGTCAAGGTTGATGGCGGCGATGACAATGCCATCAGCAGCAGCTGTCATGTAATTAGCCCAATGCTGACACTCGCATGATTATTGTGGTAATTCACCATGGTATAGTACGAATCATGATAATTTTGAAAACAATTTGAATGAGTTTCCCGATTTAGGGAGCTTTTGTTTCTTCTTAGATAACTTTAGCTCTATTGGGAGAATATTGTCGTGTACATGCGTGCGCGATCGCGTACGTACACGTGTGCGTGCTTGAATGTATGTATGTGTGTGAGTACGTGCGTGTCTGCGTGTCTGTGTGTGTGTGTGTGTGTGCGTACGCGTGTGTGCGTGGAACCCTAGCCCTCGAGAAAAAGCCAAGTTTATTATTTGACAGGGTGCTCTCCCTTTGTTATGGATGGCGCCATAGGTATCTATAGATTGACACGCGCATGTCAGCAGCTGTTGAAAACGTGACAGTTGTGTGGGAATCCTCCATTCGTATCTCGCGAAAACGCTGTCGATACGAGATCGAGAAAAGTATCTTGTATGTATTGAGTAGCCATTGGCGTAGTTATTTCCACCAGATTATGGTGGTAGAGAGAATTGAAACTTAAAAGGAGTCGAGCGCTACCCTCTTCATACCAGACAATATTAATTCACGTAAAACGAGATTGTATAAAGCCTATAGTAGTCTGTATTGGCAAGTAGTTAACAGAAAAATAGTCCCTCTGAATTCGTCGTAAAACTCAAATCTGTCGCACATCTTTTTCACACAAAATGAGGTCAAGAATTTGCTGACGTAGCGTGGATGTTGATACCACACGGACCACTGGGTGGATCAAGTCGATTTTAATGTCTGTATCAAGCTAGTGATACAGAGGTAAAGATGGTATCAAAACCAACACGATCCACAGTGTTGCTTTTACTGTCCGCTACAAAGATAGACTGGGTCCCGATCTGAAGTGGAGTCTGTGTAACAGTCTAGTCGTTGTGATGACGTAATAGGATGGCCGGTTAATACATTAGAGGTGTGTTCTTGAAGAAGCCACGCCTCTATATTTAGATTTGGCATCCTCCTGTTGGATAGTTTCGTTTTCGCTAGAATCCAACTGAGCGTCTTCAAGACGTCATAATTCATAATATACACATCTAAATGATTAGCTGTTTGTTTATCACAGCAGAGGAGATGCGAATTTGTCGGAAAATAGATAAAGTTACGATATTCCAGGTAACTCCTGTAGCGCCTAATAGAGACGCGTAATCTGTTTCCGTGACTGACTGAAATGACACAAATCGCGCTCTAACAACCGTATAAGTATAAACCATCACCTACTTAATGTAGCATCTGTGATGTTAGACTGCCAATTTTTTCTGTAAAGGCCCATGCAAAGAAAGGCAATTGTCAGCAATCAAAAAGTCCTGCTTCTATATATTAATATGTTATTCATGTGATCAAAGTAATATGTCTACAAACGACATTATCTTAAGAACAAAATATTGTTATGCCTATTAAAAATAAAAGCTGCATGTCCAGAAATGTCATTTACGACAATGTACTAGGCTATTCCAAGCACGTACTGAGAAGTCATTGCATTCTTCTATAAATGAGAGGAATATAATGATATCTCATTCTCAGCACATGTTTGGTCTAACCTGATAAGCACCAAACATGTACTGAGAAGTCATTACATGCTTCTATAAATGAGAGTAATATAATGATATCTCATTCTCAGCACATGTTTGGACTGACCTGATAAGCACCAAACATGTACTGAGAAGTCATTACATGCTTCTATAAATGAGAGTAATATAATGATATCTCATTCTCAGCACATGTTTGGACTAACCTGATAAGCACCAAACATGTACTGAGAAGTCATTACATGCTTCTATAAATGAGAGGAATATAATGATATCTCATTCTCAGCACATGTTTGGACTAACCTGATAAGCACCAAACATGTACTGAGAAGTCATTGCATGCTTCTATAAATGAGAGTAATATAATGATATCTCATTCTCAGCACATGTTTGGTCTAACCTGAGATGCACCAAACATGTACTGAGAAGTCATTACATGCTTCTATAAATGAGAGTAATATAATGATATCTCATTCTCAGCACATGTTTGGACTAACCTGATAAGCACCAAACATGTACTGAGAAGTCATTACATGCTTCTATAAATGAGAGTAATTTAATGCTATCTCATTCTCCTTCGATCAATACTCACCATTCTGTTACTTCTGATATACAGCTGGCCCTGACAGCGGCTCTAGGATTATAGACTTAGAAAGCTTTACCGACTCCTGGGAACCGGGTACCCGGCTCCCCACTGCCGAGTACCCGTTTACCATAGAGCTCATTCTTGTTTGCATAGCAACAAGTGCAATACATGCTTTTCGCATTAGGGATTTTAGTGTTTTTTAAAAAGATTCTAAGTCTTTAATCGGTGATAGTTTGTGCGCTAAAGGAATAACTAAGGACTATGGAGAATACCGCCCAAGATAACCAGGTTGTATTGTTCTTTATATCCATAGTTAAAAGACTTAGGTCTCTAAATTTCGTTGTGTCGCATGTTCCAATTTCTAACCCCATAGAATCTGGGACGTGTGCTAGCAACGATATATGCCAGACGATCGCCTTCTTTAAACCCCAACAGGCGATCGGCAGATATGAAAATAGGTGTTTGCTACGGTATTTCTAACACGAATATCGGCTGACGTCGTTCTCCGTAGAATCCGAGCGGGTGACGTCACACCCGGTCGCTCGGATGTTTATGTGAAGAAAAATTTTTTCATTAATTCGCGCATCTTGTTCTGGGTGCTGCGTACTAAAAAATGGTACCGGAAACTTTAGAATGATCAAGTTTTTCGTGTGATCACGATCGGTTTGCAATGATCGGTGGTTTCAAAATTCTTGAGTAGATGCGTGGTCTGCGGTTTTACCGTGTGAGACAGCAGTTGTTATACATTTTGTTGTTTTCTTCACATATCGTGCTGCGTTCGTTAGGAGTATAATTTATATTGATTAGTAAATATACCCTGAATGCTATGCGATATGATTCCTGGAGCCGTTACACATCCTGTAGGATCTATTATGGGTGTGTTGTGCCCGCCGCGTTCTTGTCGTCATAATCAATGCGATCGTTGTTGTAACGTGGCGGGGTGGGGTGCGGGAGGTTACGGTTAATTTATGAGTCAAAATATTTGAAAATTAATTGTCTGCCTTCCATCCGTGTCTCGTTCCGCTTGTTTATTGTAGGTTTGTGCTTATTTTATAGGCCAAGCCAGCCCCGCCATCATGTGACGACTGCCATAAGTTTGTCCGTGTAATGTTCAAGGACCATGTCTGTTTTAGGTGTGCCCTGTGTAATATAGATCATAGGTGTAATGTTTGTGCAGTGTGGTCCGTCGAAACGATGGTTAAGTTCCTTGCCCAGAAGGACTTGGCTGGGTCTGACGCGGGGTCAGGCGGTCCGAGAGGAAATCGTGGAGCGCCCGGTTCGGCCGGTGGGGGTGCTCCACGTCCCCAGCTGGAGGTGGCGGAGATGGCACCGCCGGCGTGGTTTGGTCCGGCTATGCAGGGTTTTCTGCATAGCGTTCTGCCCACGCTGGTGTCGTCCCTGCTACCAAAGGTTGGGGGGCAGTTTCTCCCCATGCCTGGTACGGATCCTGTCTTCGGACAGGATTCTGGACTGGTTACCGAGGGGGCCGTCTCGTACGGCCCCCTGGCGGGTCCGTCTGGCTTCGGCCAGACGGGTTCTGTCTCTCTGCGGCCACCTCCGGGTGGTCCAGTAGCGGTGGCCGGTCCGTCAGGTGTGGGAGCCGTCCGCCAGGACGGCTCCACGGTTTATTCGTCTAGTGACGGCTCTTCGGAGTCTGAAGACGATGAGGCCGAGGAGGAGAGGTTGCTGCGGCCCGTGAAGCCGCAGGTGGAGAATATGGAGGTTGATTCCGTCCTGGACGGAACCGGCCTCCATTTGTCTGGTTTGGCGCAAGCCAGGTCAGCGGCTCCGCCTGCAGCTGAGGCCAATCCGTTACCGTGCACCGGTTCCGCGCGGCTTGGTTTGTCACCAGCCGTCAGGGGAACCGGTGTGCCGGGCCAGGCGTGGTACTCACCTATCTCGCCTGGTCCGGCAGCCGGACATGGGGTGCCGTTGGCGCCCGTGGCCGGCTATGGTTCCGCGACGGTTACGGGTCCGTACGGTTTTCCGTGCGGACCTACCCCATGGACCGGAGTGTTTCATGGGGTGGCGGCGGAACCATGTGGTAGCGGAGTGCCTGGCGTGTCAGCCGTGGCTCCTGGCCGGGAGGCCATGGCTGGCAGACCCGTAAACATGTCAACGGGTGACGTGTTTGCGGGAGTATCTTCTTCGGAGTTAGACTGGTCTGATGCTCTGGCGTGGCTAGCCAGAGTTGACCCGTCTGTGGTTTCGGCCACGGCCGATGAAGATGCACCCCGTCCGTCGGTTGCGTCGATTAGGACGGGGATTTTGCCCGCGGCCCGGATCCAGTCAGTGGGACTGGATCCACGGTTCATTGATTTGTTGGATGCTATTTATAGCAAACAACTAATGACCAAGGGTCAGCTCCCTGCGGCCTCCAGGGAGGTGCGGGCAAGGTGCCGTATTCCGCGGGGTGAATACGACAGGTATGGTGTAGTCCCGTCGGTCACGGAGGATGACCGATGGGTACTGGGCGTCCAAAGTGCCGGTTCGGGTGGTCCCGGTCCGGCACTAGTGGATAAGGCCCAGGTACACCAGGAAGAAGTCCTGGCCCTATGCGATGAGGGTGTGAGGGCAGCCATGAGCGCTGTCAATCACTCCTATCGTCTACTTCAGTCGGTGTGGGCTGAAGCGGGGGCAGGCCACCCTGTGCCACCTGTGGCGCTATCGTGCGTTAATGACGGCTTGGTGCTGTCAATGGACGCATTGGCAAGGGTGCAAGCGCGTGTGACGAAGTCCAGGAGGCAAATGGTCATTGACCATATGCGTCCGGCTACGGCAGTCAAGGAGCGTCTTCTTGGGACGCCCCTGACAGGGCCTAGCATCTTTGGTGGCCAAGCGCGGGCCATCTTAGAGGACACCGCCAGTATTGCGCAGAATCGGTTAGCGGTAAATCTACAGCTAGAGCTAGTGCGGCAAGCGCACGCACTAGGGGCTGTGGGTAAGCCGCTAACAGTACAGCCTTCAAAGAAACAGAAAAAGCATAAGGGCAAGGCGAAAGCCAGGCCTATTGCGACGTCTGTTTCGGCTGGGTTTTCGGAGCCGCCGCCGGCGAAGAAACCCAGGAAGGCTGTAGAGGCGCCTACCCTCCCCAATGTTGCTCCGGACCGCCCTAGAGGTGGTAAGGGCAAGGGGAAGGGTAAGGGTAAGGCCTCAAAGGGCGGACAGAAGGGGCCGAAGCGTACCTGAGGGTACGCAAGCTCCCTTCATATCCGCCTGGACCGCACCTGTGCGACAGGAACAGCGGTGCCAGTTATACCCGTCGTGCCTAGAACGAAATGGTTCTCACTCTCTCTCGTTAAGAAAGGGGGGGGGGGGCGGACTGCGAGCCGGACAACCCCGTTAGACGTCGAGGCGTCTATGGTGGGTGGAAGGCTCATGCGTTTCGTCGAGGCTTGGCGAGGTGTGACGTCAGACAGTCTGGTCCTGGGATGGTTATCCCAGGGTTACATGCCGGAGTGGTGGGACTTTCCGCCACAAAATCTGTCTTTGGCACCAGTCTGGACACCCGTACCAAGGGAGCCAGACAAGTTAGAAGCCGTTCAAAAGGAAGTGTCGGGTTTGCTTCTGAAGGGAGCAATAAAACCAGCAAACCGGAACACTCCAGGCTTCTATTCAAACATGTTCCTTGTCCCCAAGAGCACGGGGGGATGGAGACCCATACTCAATCTCAGGCCATTAAATTGGTTTATCCATACGCCTCGGTTCCAGATGGAAACACCGAGGTCGGTAATGGCGGGATTGAGGAAAGGAATGTGGTGTGTATCGATCGATCTGAAAGATGCATATTTCCACATTCCGATCAATCGGAGTTGGCACAGGTTTCTGAGATTTGCGTTTCAGAATCAAGTATGGGAGTTTACAGTTCTCCCGTTTGGCCTGTCGACAGCTCCGAGGGTTTTCACAAGAGTGGTCCTTGCGGTGACAGCGTTTCTCAGAAAAGAGAACGTGGCGCTACACACCTACATAGACGACTGGCTGCTCAAGGCAGACTCGGCAGCCAGGTTGAACGTGGATACTGCTCTGACTCTGAAGTTACTTTCAGATCTAGGCTGGTTAGTCAACGAGGAGAAATCCGAGTTGACACCCACTCAACATTTCGTTTATTTGGGGATGCGATTCGACCTCGAGGAGGGCAGGGTTTACCCGTCAGAGCCCAGAGTGGTGTCTCTGTTAGCCATCCTCGGGAGTTTTCGAGTGGGAAACCACATTCAGGCGAGGCGGTTCCTTCAGATGCTGGGCATGATGGTCTCCATGGAGCAGGTTATCCCGTACGCTGCTCTAATGCGAAGACCTATCCAGTTGTATCTGATGTCTCTGTGGAAACAGAGAACAGAACCCCTGTCAAAACTGGTGCCAGTTTTGGAGCCGATAATATCGCATCTTCTATGGTGGAAACAGCGTCAGAATCTCCTAATAGGGGTTTCGCTGCACCTACCCCACCCCCAGCTGTCCGTTTACACGGATGCATCGCTGGAAGGGTGGGGTGCCTGCCTGGGAGAACACCAGGTCTCGGGCACATGGACTCTCCCGGAGAGTCAGCTGCATATCAATCTGTTGGAAATGATGGCAGTGGAACTGGCGTTGGAAGAATTCCTTCCGATGATCAGGGGCAAGGTGATATTGATACGGTCGGACAATTCGACAGTAGTATCATATATAAATCGCCAAGGAGGGACCAGGTCGCCCACCCTGTGCATCAGGGTGTGGCACTTGATTCAATGGTGCAGGAATTACTCGGTTGTTTTGAAAGCAGCTCATATTCCTGGCCGATTGAACATTCTGGCGGATGCTTTGTCTCGCAGACAGAGAATCCTGCCAACAGAATGGTCCCTCAACCCTCCAGTTCTACGACGGATCTTCGAGCATTGGGGCAAACCCAACGTGGACTTGTTCGCCACAAAGGAAAATGCTCAAATCATGACATATGTCTCGCCGATTCCAGATCCAAATGCCGTCGATACAGACGCTCTGGCGATAAGCTGGAGAGGGATGCACGCTTACGCGTATCCACCCACCATTCTTCTACCGAAGGTATTGGTGAAGGTCAGGGAGGAACCGTGTCTGGTCCTGCTAATAGCGCCGTATTGGCCGAGCAGGGCGTGGTTCACGGATCTTCTAGATCTGCTGGTGGAAAATCCTGTGCAGTTGCCCGAGATTCCGAACATAATCTCCCAGGCCAAGGGACGCTTCCTACACGAGCGTCCCGAAATGTTCAAATTGACTGCGTGGATGTTGTCAAACAACGTTCCACGTCGGAAGGCTTTTCTCGACAGGCTGCTGATTTCATCGCGGCTGCGAGAAGGAGGTCAACCTTCAAGTCATATAACAACAAGGTTAACAGATTTGCAGACTGGTGTGAAGAAAAGGGTATTGATACCTTTCAATCCACTATTCAGCAAATAGCAGACTTTCTCTGTGAGCTGTTCTTTACAGGACTAGCTCCCGTCACAATTGCTGGATACAAGTCAGCTTTGGCATCAGTTATCCCTTGTCTAGCCAACAGGGATAGTCCAGAGGTGGCCCAGTTAAACGTGATGTTGAAGGGAATGAGCAATCTCCGCCCGAGACAACCGGTAGTCATTCCAGCCTGGAGTCTATCTTTAGTGCTTAATGTACTGGCCAAGCACCCATTCGAACCGTTGCGTTCGGCTAGTCTAAAGCATTTGACTCTAAAGGCGGTCTTTCTATTGGCAGCTTCCTCAGCTAGAAGGCGCAGTGAGATCCATGCGCTTTCGGCAGAGAGGAACCGATTTATTGTTTCTGGAGAAGGTCTGCGTCTTCTGCCAAGAGCAGAATTTATGTCAAAGAACCAATCTTTGAGATATCCCGGCAAACCGATCATTATACCGAAGTTAACCAGGTTTGATCGTGATGCCAGTGTCTGGTGCCCGGTCCGTGCTTTGACTAAGTACAAGAAACGGACTGACTCGTTACGGTCGAACGATAGACATCTGTGGATCTGCCATAAAAAGCCTTATGGCGCCGCATCCATGGATACTATCTCTCGTTGGGTGGTCGAATGCATTCAAACTACTCATGAGATGGCGACTGGGCACCAGGTGCAGGGCGTAAGGGCACACGATGTTAGAGGAATAGCCGCCTCGACCGCCCTTTACAATGGTGTTCCGTTAGAGGACATCATGGCCGTTGCACAATGGCACTGTGAGTCCTCATTTACGGATTACTATATGAGGGATGTGTCAGACTCAGCCAATCCACTCGCTTTAGCTGTTTTGAAACGATAGTTAGTGACCACACTGCTTTTCCCCTTTTTTCACTTTGGTAAGAAAAGAACCTAAAGCAGGCATGGTCAAGCGAGAGGATGTCAACCAGATTGTGTCACTGATGGCCGAACCGGTGAATGGTTGTAGGCGGTACGTCTGAAGTCCTGTTATCATAAGGTAATTCAACAAGTGAGAGTTTTTTGTATTATGTATATGTATCATGTTCATTCATCTTATATATTCATGCTCATTCCAGGCTAATACAAGCGATATGCAGGGAGTAGTTAACCCTCTTGGCATATTGGTGTTTCAGGCGAGATACATGTTCGTTAGTTCTCTCCCTTTTCTTAGGAGGAAAAAGGGGGGGGGGGCTGTGACGCGAATGTGATTCGGTTCCGTGAACTTGACGGTCCTTTTAGGTCTCCGTTAGTCAAGTTTGAAGTCTAAAATCTTTCTCCAAGGGGCAAAATTAGCATGTATGGCTTGCCCCTTCCCACCAGGTGACTGATCAAATCTGGTGTATATCAGAAGTAACAGAATGGTGAGTATTGATCGAAGGAGAATGCAGGAAATGTCAATTTCCCTTTCTCCGAGATCTAACAATACTCACCATTCTGTTACGGACCCAGCCTCCCAGCCCCACGGAGGCAAGCCATAGTTTTCTCTTGTTTGGTGGCTATGCAAACAATATGAGCTCTATGGTAAACGGGTACTCGGCAGTGGGGAGCCGGGTACCCGGTTCCCAGGAGTCGGTAAAGCTTTCTAAGTCTATAATCCTAGAGCCGCTGTCAGGGCCAGCTGTATATCAGAAGTAACAGAATGGTGAGTATTGTTAGATCTCGGAGAAAGGGAAATTGACATTTCCTGCATTCTCAGCACATGTTTGGACTAACCTGATAAGCACCAAACATGTACTGAGAAGTCATTACATGCTTCTATAAATGAGAGTAATATAATGATATCTCATTCTCAGCACATGCGTGGACTAACCTGATAAGCACCAAACATGTACTGAGAAGTCATTACATGCTTCTATAAATGAGAGTAATATAATGCTATCTCATTCTCAGCACATGTTTGGACTAACCTGATAAGCACCAAACATGTACTGAGAAGTCATTACATGCTTCTATAAATGAGAGTAATTTAATGCTATCTCATTCTCAGTACATGTTTGGACTAACCTGATAAGCACCAAACATGTACTGAGAAGTCATTACATGCTTCTATAAATGAGAGTAATATAATGATATCTCATTCTCAGCACCCGTTTGGACTAACCTGATAAGCACATGTTTGGACTGACCTGATAAGCACATGTTTGGACTGGCCTGATAAGCACATGTTTGGACTGACCTGATAAGCACACGTTTGGACTGACCTGATAAGCACATGTTTGGACTGACCTGATAAGCACCAAACAATGCACGAATTATATTAAACCTTTAATGATCAAACTGACTTTTGTAGTGATCTTGAGAAATGTTCATTTGAAAGTAAAAAATTTATGTTTTTAACAATTGTATGACTGGATTGACTGGCTCGATAACCGAGACCGTCATACAAGTGGTAAAAAAAAAATAGCTTCTTGGTCTACAAATGGACATCTTTTCAGGCAATTCTTAGCTTTTCTTGGACATTAAAGTGTTAATTATTCATGTTGTGGGGTGAGATCCTTCGTACACACCACCCAGCTGCCGTGAAATTTACTGTCATTGCTGCATTATTGGTTGAAAACCGGACTATTGAGTGGGCCAAGAAACATCCAAATTTTATGAAGAGGCAATTATAGTTGCACAGACAACAGCGATTGATCAAATATTACAATATACAGTATATCATCATCATCCTCACACTAGAATCTGCAGTCGATCGTACAGCATCGGAATCCCACACGCTTTCGTCAACTTTGACGACGTCCTGTACCCTGACCTAATACAGAACCTAATGCAAACATCGCCTCGCAATCTACAATCATATGAGTAACCGACAAAGCAAATTTGGTTTCAGAATTCCACCAACTTTGCCATCCTGTCCTCACCCCCTCAACCACAACTCCCCTCATCCTAGGTGTGAGCCTAATGTAAATATTGGCTCATATCTGCAATCATATGGGTAACTGATATACCTGTCTGCACCCGACAGGCTATCCCCTCCATCACCCACCCTCTGGAAGCGGCGCCTAATAAAAATGTTGTCTTGCAGT
Organism: Chaetoderma sp. LZ-2023a; assembly: GCA_034401795.1. Classification (NCBI taxonomy): domain Eukaryota; kingdom Metazoa; phylum Mollusca; class Caudofoveata; order Chaetodermatida; family Chaetodermatidae; genus Chaetoderma; species Chaetoderma sp. LZ-2023a. The sequence goes on along the minus strand of CM067375.1, from coordinate 5,008,675 downwards.
CCATGAGAATTTTGCTCTCGACTACACTTTTGGTGTAAATATTTCATGACTAATATCTCGCATCCGTGTGTTTATATTTCAGAATCAGATATTCAGATCAATCAAATGACATGGATGGTACCAGGTTGCATTCCAACTGGACACTTGTCCTGCTGTAACTCATTTACAAACTCACCAGCCATGAATTGAGCAGATGATCGCTTTGTCATACCTAGCATGCTTAGAGTGTAGTGCTTTAGATCTCTGTGAATTGACATTTTACCTGATTACACCTACCGACATACAATATACTCGAAACATTCTGTATACACCTTTTAGTAATTGATGTCTTGCACTAAGCTAATAAAATAGTTTTGAAACTATTAAGCTGGTTTTATATTTTATCATCTCATGCACAGCACATGGTACGCTAAGTCGTGTAATATAAACGCCTTGGATGCTGAAATTCCATTATATATATTTCAAGAATATGACACAGTTAGTCACTTAACCAATGGAATCCCAGTGGCTCAATTTCACGATAGCTATGCAGAATAGCTGTGGCCTATCTTGAGACCAATTATAATGGATCCTGCTGCTTCTTATGGCAGTAACAGCTTCTAGTCAAATAAGCTAGAAAATAAAGCAACAGAATATTTATTAAATTGGAACTGATTTTTATCCAGATGCCAAGCGGGCCATTGTGTGATGGCGCTTGTCACAACCCCCCCCCCACCCTACCTGTTCATACACCTATGCAGGGTGCAATGTTTAGTTTTAGCAAAATCTGTTCATTGCCATAGTTATTTCCCCCACTAACAACCTGAAATTCATTTAAAATATGGTTTTCAGTGTATCACCAGAAAATATCTCGACACATTCAGTTTAAATTTCAATGGACCATTCTAGTTTTAGCTATGCCCCGCCCATCTCTAGCTCAGTTCCACCCACATCACGGTTGTGTTGGTATCAATCGATCTCTGAACTCCATGACTATAAATTTTCAGAAAATTATGCAGGTAAGCTGCTGAATATTTTGAAATTAATTCGACTGGGTGCTGTTGCTGCCTGTGGCAGCAAGAGCTCCCAGTCAAATTATTTTCAAAATATTCAACAGCATGTTTATTAAATAGTAAAGACATACAATTCGTACAACGTGTCAGACTATTAAGCGTTAAAGATGGACTATGTCGAATCATTCATGACGTCATAATTATGATGTCACGTCAGCCTACACCTCTCTTAATTGATTATGACGTCATATGATGGCTGTATAAACTGGAACGGTGAACTGGTATATGGATATAAGTATCTGACCAAACATCAGATGTATCAGTTCTAATCATGTTTCAGCAAGATGGAATTTCCAGATGTGAAATGAGTATGACACCTACTGTGGTTAATATTTTGAAGTTACATGTCTCCATTTAAATTATTTAAAAATATTCAAAGTAATATTCCTTAAAGGAGCATATTCACTCTAAAATGCTTTAAAATATGTGTTCAAATTTAATAATTTTAAAGGCTTAATTTGTGTGACAAGATGTAGTGAAACAAAATAAATCTTAGCATTCAATGATTTCATTATGTACAAAGTAATATAATTTTTTAAGTTGTGAAATTGAATTAGCCACATGAGCCACTAATTCAACTTCACAACCAATTTTTTAACATAATTTATATGGTATGAAATCATCATATGCTAAGATTTAATTCGTTTCATTACTTTGAAGTACATAATTTAAGCCTTTAAAATTATTCGATTTTGACAATTTTATTTTCAAGCATTTTTATGTGAAGATGCATCTTTAAACTGTGAATAATTTGTAACTGATGTGCAAAGATAAAATATTTAAGTAAGTGGTCACTTGTGTGTGGCAGTCATTGACACAATACAATCTGAGATGGACTTCATAAAACCTTGTTCGGCTAAGAAATCTGTGCTTAATGGAAAAATGTCCAGATTGTATTTGGAATCTGACTGGTTAATATGATCAGATGCCCTAGATGTCTTTTCTATGTAGGACTTTCTTAGCTGAGAAACTGATTTGAAATTCATCATTGGTGTCCAATTCTTTGCTCTGGAATGTTTAACAGCAATTATTTGACCATGGATCAAGTGTTCATGATCACAATGCTATAGGTAGTCTGTACCAGGGTATAATGTAGTACTTTGCTACATGTCATTTGAAACTCAATTGGATACATCTTGTGACAACTGCAGATGCCGTCTTCATCTGACGTGACCATTAATCACAATTTTGGCAAATTATTGTCGATTTGCAGTCTAATAGACGACTAGTTATTGAAAATTTACCACTGGAATAACTGTCTATTATCTAATTGTTCATGTGGTAAATCTTCAGAAATAGTATTTCAGCCTGCAAATGGACACTCCTCAAGATCACAGAAGAGTTACATTTTTACTTGCTTGCTAATTAAAGGGTTAAGATGTGCAAACCCATGACCCTGAAACCTTTGATGTAATATCACCCTCAGCTTTATTTAGGCTATCTATCCGGATGAAAATGGTTTGTGAACGTGGGAGCAAATGATAGAGCATTAAATGCTTTGGCAATATGTCCGCATAGACTCTTCTCCGCATATTGCTCAAGATAGCTTTTCACTGCTAACGGGAGTTAACTCAAGACAGGAAATCGACAGCCTGTCGACGATTATCTCCCTTGTGCCATAATGAAAAAAGCTATCTTGCCCGTCGTCCTTATTTGTAAGCGTTATTCTTACATTTTGTAAAAAAACAACTATTTGAGGAATCCTAACGGCCACAATTATGTACCAGGCGGTGTAGCTAATCAGCAGGTTCCGGGTAACGTTAAACATTGTAACGTAAGTACAAAGAATCAGAAGAAGTTGGCTGAAAACTGAATGGAATGACTTTCCCTTCATCTTCGGTGATCATTAAAATAACACGTTCCTGGATTCTTTACGTCTGTTTCCGAGATATATGTGCGTTTTGATACATAGATCCTCCGCTGACGTGGACGATTCCGTTCAAATATAGGCCGTGTGCTTTGGATATTCCGGTGAACTCCTCTGATCTGAACGATTATATTCAAATATTGGGAGTGTGTTTTGAAATCCTGGTGAACGCCTGCATTCTGAACAATGGATGAATCCTGTTTATCCATCAATCATATGGCATCATAATCAATTACGTGACGTGTAGGCTGACGCCATGATCAATTACGTCATGAATGATTCGACTTTGTCTGTCTTAAACGCTCGATAGTCTGTCAGTTTGTACACATGTTATGACTTTACTATTAAATAAACATTCTGTTGAATATTTTGAAACTAATTTGACTGGGCGCTGTTGCTGACATAGGCAGCAACAGCACCAAGTCAAATTAGTTTCAAAATATTCAACAGCTTACCTGTATAGTTTTCTGGAAATATAGATTCAGATATTGCATGGGTCGATCGATCCGATCACAGGAAACACCTAGATGGAGCTTAGCTAGATTTTGGCGCGGTATAGCTAAAACTGGATTCCTCCGTTACATTTAAATGTGGCGAGGGAGTTTTGAGATCCTGGAGTACTCCTTCCTCCAGTCTGAATGATTACCTTTAAATGTGGCACTGCCGCATCCGAAAAAAGATTGACAGTTTCACTGGAGCCTACCAGAGCAGCTTTAACAACGACACAGCTGCATAGACATTGCATAGGTGCATCGAATTCTCGTGTCATTAGTCATGCCCATGCACTGGACTTTCATAAGATAGGTACAGTATAGGTGCAGTGAATGCTCGTGTCAGTAGTAATGTCCAAGCACTGGACTTTCATAAGATAGGTGCAGTATAGGTGCAGTGAATGCTCGTGTCAGAAGTCATGTCCAAGCACTGGACTTTCATAAGATAGGTGCAGTACAGGTGCAGTATAGGTGCAGTAAACGCTCGTGTCATTAGTCATGTCCAAGCACTGGACTTTCATAAGATAGGTGCAGTATAGGTGCAGTATAGGTGCAGTGAATGCTTGTGTCATTAGTCATGTCCAAGCACTGGACTTTCATAAGATAGGTGCAGTATAGGTGCAGTGAACGCTCGTGTCATTAGACATGTCCAAGCACTGGACTTTCATAAGATAGGTGCAGTATAGGTGCAGTGAATTCTCGTGTCATTAGTCATGTCCAAGCACTGGACTTTCATAACATAGGTGCAGTATAGGTGCGGTATAGGTGCAGTGAATGCTCGTGTTAGTAGTCATGTCCAAGCACTGGACCTTCATAAGATAGGCACAGTATAGCTGCAGTGAATGCTCGTGTCATTAGTCATGTCCAAGCACTGGACTTTCATAAGATAGGTGCAGTATAGGTGCAGTGAATGCTCGTGTCATTAGTCATGTCCAAGCACTGGACGTTCATAAGATAGGTGCAGTATAGGTGCAGTGAATGCTCGTGTCATTAGTCATGTCCAAGCACTGGACTTTCATAAGATAGGTGCAGTATAGGTGCAGTGAATGCTCGTGTCATTAGTCATGTCCAAGCACTGGACTTTCATAAGATAGGTGCAGTATAGATGCAGTGAATGCTCGTGTCATTAGTCATGCCCAAGCACTGGACTTTCATAAGATAGGTGCAGTATAGGTGCAGTGAATGCTCGTGTCATTAGTCATGCCCAAGCACTGGACTTTCATAAGATAGGTGCAGTATAGGTGCAGTGAATGCTCGTGTCAGTAGTTATGTCCAAGCACTGGGCTTTCATAAGTTTGGCATTGACATGTCACGGGCTTTTGCCGTCACCAACCGATTCTAAACTCTGGACGCACTACATCAAACATTTTCGGTGCCTAATTTTGGAGTTCTATAAGGCACTACACAAAAAGAGAAACATGTTTTTTGTATCGATCGGTTTAGAAGTTGCATGAATTTGAGTATAAATTTAAGATTGTCCATGACCATAATGATGGGAACTGGACTCCAAACAGCCAAACCTTTGCCAACCACAGACACCCCTCCTCATACCCACACCACAGCACATTGGCATACACTCATTATGGAAATCGGCCTACATGAGGCGGAAATATGGCCTTTTATCTATCCAGATAACGGCCATCTAGTATGTGTCCAATATGACCGCCACAGGGTGTGCCGAGGATCTTCTATAACAGAAAGCTATTTTGTAAATTCTAGTGTTAAATTTACACAAATATTCTTCCCTCGGCCTGCAAATGGACAGTCACACAGGAACAATTCCTACGTTTACTCGAAAAATAATTAAACTTGAAATTATGTTGCGATGCCTTTCAAATTTCTTCAAATAATCATTATATGATTGACAGTTTCAAAATGCTGTGTTTGTTGGCAGGTACACACATGGCATGGCACCTTGTTCGATACTTACTGCAAGGAAATACTGAAACTATACCAGACATAATGACTGATAGTTACTACCCACCTTACTTCTTCTGTTGTAGATTTGCTTCTATGTTGTTTTATTTTCTCATTCAGTGAAGACAATTCCTCTTATGTTGAATGGTTTACTCACGTGACAGCTTGGGAGGAATACGCTGACAAGAACCCGGATCTGTCAATTATGTTCTATATGTTCGAAGATCTGGACAGGGTAGGTAATACTCCTTAGCTATTAACTGTTTAGGAAATTCCATTAATTTATCAACACATATTTTGCAGGATCGCGGACAATGTTACACTGTTGAAATCACGTGACTCAACAATAGCTGGCCTTGGTCAATAGTGCACTCGACAGCCCAGCTCAGAAATAGCATAACATTTTGCTATAGCAAATTAAAACGTACTGTTGAATATTTTTAGCATAAGTGGAATGGAAAACCGCATCCAATTATGTTCAAAATATTAAACATAATATTTCTTACATCGTGTTTTATAATTTGTACAAACTAACATATTTCAGTTTTTGATTTGGAAGCATATTAAAGGATAACTAACCTCGTCTCTTGATAGCTATTGAGGTGTGCGGTTGTAGTAGTAGACACATCCTACAGCTGCAATCAGTCCTTCTTCACTTTTTCCCAATGTGTCTTGTCCTCAGCCAAAATCCTTAGCTCCCTCAGGTCCATTCTTGACTTGAGTGTACCGAGTTATGCTTTCTTGAGGCCACCTCGTAGCACGCATAGCAGATTTATGCAATGACGTCCTCAACTGGCGTTGTATTTGCTTGCTCCGAGCAGGGCGAATTCCAAGGCTCTCTATGCTGGTGTGTCTTCTGGCATCCTTAGCACATGGATCATCTTTGCCGGGCGACTTTGACAGGCAACGGTGACGTATTACGCATCTTGTATAGTGTATCATTGGAAATTATGCTGTCTGGCCCTCGGTGTCCAGTCCTAGTGCGTAGGTGTTTGCGGTGGCAGGCAACAAGTTTGTCTAGAGCTGCCTTTGGAGCTGCCCAGCTGTTACAGCTATACAGCATCAAGGATACGCAGGTTGCATTGTATAAACGTAGTCTTTTTATCAAGGGCATCTTTGATCTACGAATCCATAGCTTCCAGAAGGATGGGAAAGCTATGTTCCCCATGACGCAGCGTGCAGCAATGTAAGCAGTACTGCAAAGCAATGAGCCCCGGATTTTACTTTCCTCCATGGTTCACCGCCACGCAGTGGATCGTCATTTTCTTTCGTGATCTAATTTGCTTTTCAACCAATCAGAAAAAACCTAGTGTGTCTGCCTCGGTATATACGCTCAGTCATAGCGGTGCCATCTATAGTTTAACAATGTGTTGTAAAAGCAGCCATACAGGTAAGCTGTTGAATATTTTGAAACTAATTTGACTGGAAGATGTTGCTGCCTTAGGCAGCCAAATTAGTTCCAAATATTCAACAAGATGGGTATTACACAATAAAGAATTTAATGCATTGTCACTTACATGACTACACATACTATCTATCGCTGGGGGAGACAAAATGGCGGCGATCAGTGTTCAGCATCTACGCGTTGCTACAAAGCAGATACTTGTGATACAGATAAGGGAATGTGACAGGATATGAATGATATGGAATCTATAAACCATAATCTATCAGTGTAATGCAATACTTGAGATGAGATTAGCAGCCCTTTAAAATCGGAATATCCGAAACCCTTTTTACAGTTTGTCAAAAACGTTTGGTCTGCAATTTCTGATTGCTCTTTGTTTCGTAATTGGAAGCCACGAGAGAGTTTGAGGAAAATAGCAGAGTTTCTGAACATAGCCGTTAGTGAAGCGCTTCTCGATGACATCGTTGAGGCGAGCAAGTTCAGCAACATGAGCACCAAGAAGGTGGGGGAGTGCATCAGATTTCTTCAAAGAAAATGTAGAGCTTAGCACAAAACTATATCGCAAAGGTAAGTCCGTTTCTAGTTGTATCGCAATAAATGTTTGTTACTTCACGACGTCACAATGGTCACGCTTGTCAGCAAGCAAACATGTGCACGGTGAACTGCATTGTTCAGCGCAATAAACCAAATAGAGAGACCCATTTCTAGCTATATCCCGCCCATTTCAAGCTATGCCCCGCCCATTTCAAGCTATGCCCGTCCATTTCAAGCTATGCCCCGTCCATTTCAAGCTATGCCCCGTCCATTTCTACCTATGCCCGTCCATTTCTACCCATGCCCGTCCATTTCTACCTATGCCCGTCCATTTCTAGCTTTGCTTCGTCCATTTCTACCTGTGCCCGTCCATTTCTACCTACGCCCGTCCATTTCTACCTATTCCCCGAGCATTTCTACCTATGCCCCATCCATTTCTAGCCATGCTCCGCCAATTTCTAGCTATGCCCGTCCATTTCTAGCCATGCTCCGCCAATTTAAAGCTATGCCCTGCCTATTTCCACCTATGCCCCGTCCATTTCTAGCTATGCCCCACCAATTTCTAGCTATGCCCGTCCTTTTCTAGCTATGCCCCGCCCATTTCAAGCTATGCCCCGCCCATTTCAAGCTATGCTCCGCCCATTTCAAGCTATGCCCCATCAATTTCTAGCTCTGCCCCGCCCATTTCAAGCTATGCCCCGTCCATTTGTAGCTATGCCCGTCCATTTATAGCTATGCCCCGTCCATTTCTACCTATGCCCGTCCATTTCTAGCTATGACTGTCCATTTCAAGCTATGCCCCGTCCATTTCTACCTATGCCCGTCCATTTCTACCCTATGCCCGTCCATTTCTACCTATGCCCGTCCATTTCTAGCTTTGCTTCGTCCATTTCTACCTGTGCCCGTCCATTTCTACCTACGCCCGTCCATTTCTACCTATTCCCCGAGCATTTCTACCTATGCCCCATCCATTTCTAGCCATGCTCCGCCAATTTCTAGCTATGCCCGTCCATTTCTAGCCATGCTCCGCCAATTTCTAGCTATGCCGTCCATTTCTAGCCATGCTCCGCCAATTTAAAGCTATGCCCTGCCTATTTCCACCTATGCCCCGTCCATTTCTAGCTATGCCCCACCAATTTCTAGCTATGCCCGTCCTTTTCTAGCTATGCCCCGCCCATTTCAAGCTATGCCCCGCCCATTTCAAGCTATGCTCCGCCCATTTCAAGCTATGCCCCATCAATTTCTAGCTCTGCCCCGCCCATTTCAAGCTATGCCCCGTCCATTTGTAGCTATGCCCGTCCATTTATAGCTATGCCCCGTCCATTTCTACCTATGCCCGTCCATTTCTAGCTATGACTGTCCATTTCTAGCTATGCCCGTCCACTTCTAGCTATGCCCGTCCATTTCTAGCTATGCCCCGTCCTTTTCTAGCTATGCCCCGCCCATTTCAAGCTATGCCCCGCCCATTTCAAGCTATGCCCCGTCAATTTCCAGCTATGCGCATCCATTTCTAGCGATGCCCCGTCCATTTCTAGATATACCCCGTCCATTTCTACTGTGTCCGTGTTCGAATCGATCGAACCCTGAATTCCTAAATTGTAATATCAAGATAACTATACAGGTAACATGTTATAGGCCTATGTTTTGAAACTAATTGAACTGATGAAGAACTAGGCGCTGGACAGTTCAACAAGATTGATCCAGTCTGTCACTCAAGTAAAAGACGTCATAATAAATTGCGTCACATTTAGGTTGACGTTACAATACATATTGTCACGTATCTAGCCAAGTATACGAATATCTTTAATGAATTTACAATTTAATAAACATTCTGCAGCGCCAAGTCAAATTAGTTTCAAAATAATCAACAGAATATTGTTTATTAATGTTTGTTAAAGGTGCATATTCACATCAAAATGCTTGAAAATAAAATTGTTGAAATTATAGAGTTTTAGACATATGATGATTTCATTACATATAAATACATTGCGTAGGTGTAGTTCTGTTGTGAATTTGAATTAGGGACTCGTGCCTCTATGACAAATTAAATTGTTTTATTAATGTATACGTGATGAACTCATCATATGCTATTTTTTATTTCGTTGCATTCCATCTAGGTACACAATTTAAGCCTCTAAAAGTATAAAATTTTAACAATTTTATTTTGAAACATTCTGCTGTGAATATGCACCTTTAAGTAATAAAGATATACAATTCGTAAACGTGACTGACTATTCCATGTTCATGCATGACGGTCTTAGATACATCATTCATTACAAATTTTGATTGTGACGTCAATTCACATATGACGTCATTGATTATGACGTCATATACGCTGGTGACATATCTGCATGGATCACGAGATTGGCTTGAATAGAGTGGCCTATTTATAACTATAACACGCTCATTTATAACGAAGCTCCGCCAACATTGTATGCAGGTTGGAATCGATTTAAAACTGAAACCATTCGTGTTCTCACTACGATCAGCATTTTATCCTCCGCCGCCTCCTCCTCCACCTCCTCCTCTGCCTCCTCCTCCGCCGCTTCCTCCTCCTCCGCCACCTCCTCCGCCTCCTCCTATTCCGCCGCCTCCTCCTCCCTCTTCTCTTCCTCCTCCTCCTCCTCGTCCTCCCTCTTCTCCTCCTCCTCTTCCTCCGTCTCCTCCTCCTCCCTCTTCTCCTCCTCCTCTTCCTCCGCCTCCTCCTCCTCCGCCTCCGCCTCCTCCTCCGCCACCTTCGTCGCCTCCTCCTCCGCCACCTCCTCCACCTCCTCCGCTTCCTCCTCCTCCGCCACCTCCTCCACCTCCTTCTTCTCCTCCTCCGCCTCCAGCTCCTCCTCCGCCACCTCCTCTGCCTCCTTCTCCTCCACCCCCTCCTCATCCTCCTCATCCTTCCTCATCCTCATCTTCCTCCCTTTTCTTCCCCCCACCTCCTCCTCGTCTTCCGCCTCCTCCGCAACCTCCTCTGCCTCCTCCTCCACCCCCTCCTCATCCTCATCCTCCTCATCCGACCTTTTATTTTCCCCACCGCCTCCTCGTCCTCCGCCTCCTCCGCTTCCTCCTCCTCCGCCACCTCCTCCTCCTCCTCCCTTTCTTCTCCTCCTCCTCCCCCTCCCCCTCCTCCTCCTCCTCCATCATCACCATCATCATCATCATCATCATCATCATCATCATTATTATTATTATTATTATTATTATTATTTTGATTATTATTATTACACGGGTGTGATTGGAGATTGGAAGAACTGGCTAACAGTGCAGAATTATGAACGTTTCCAGGAGGGTTTTCCAAAACTTGCTTATAATATGGCTTGCAAAGACAAACTAATCTTCACATAGTTATTCCTTTGTTCATTGGGCGTGTACAGTGGAAGCATAAAGGTGATCTAAGGTCATACAAATTTAATTTTTTGTTAATCTTTACAAACCTTCCTAAATAAAATTGTCCACATTTATTAAAAAAAATAATGCTGGAATTTTAAGGCATTATTTCCACCATTCATTCCATCCAGCAATTTTTGCAGCCACTTAACGGTTATCACTCGGCATTCCTCAGAATTCTCTGCACCTCTTGTTCTCTGTAGCTTTATTAAACCTTTTATTGTCAAGCCGCTCAATGTGGCCTCGCAATGGTCATGAGAAAAGTACATTTGCTGGCCGAGAGAAGACGATTTTTGAAAATTCATCACTGGAATGGCTGGCTCGTTAACGAGCCAGCCATTCCAGTGGTAAATTTTCTAATATAGTATTCTCTAAGTCTGCAAATTGATACTCACAGAGAAAACAGTTTGGATTTTCTTGATCAATCATGACAATTAACATGATGGAAGGATTAATACTGTAATAGCTTAAAATCTCTGAGCTGAAATTGTGAATTATTTTTATATTTTCCCCTCTCCAATCGTGTTTTGGCTGAGAACTTTCGTAAAACAAAACATTAACCTGGTCTGCCCTAACCTGTAATAACCCACCAATACGCCACGAGTGATTTATACAATATATTTAAAATACAATGACAATTCTTCTAGCTCCTCTTGCGTCAAAAGCGCTTCAAAACGCTCAAAATTCTGCTTTTATCATTAGAGGATTCCAGTTTATCCATTAATCACATGACGTCATAATTAATTACGTGACCTGTAGAATGACGCCATAATCAATTACGTGAAATTTGGGATGACGCCATAATCAATTACATCATGAATGACGTAGGCAAGTTCGTCGCGAACGCTAAATTGATGACGGACTAAGCGTTATTGTACGATATTATATGTCTTTACCGTTAACTAATTTGACTGGGCTCTGTTGCTGCCAGCACCCAGTCAAATTAATTTTCCAATATTCAACAGCTTACCTGTACGGTCTTCTAGAATTTAATAGCCCGGGAGTACAGGGACCGATCGATCCCAACAGGGTCGAAGTGTGTGTGGGTATAGTTAAAGCTGAATTTCTCCATTAACGCTTTAAATGTGCATATTCCCATAAAAATGCTTGAAAATAAAATTGTTAAAATTGCATACTTTTAAAGGCTTAAATTGTGTGGCTAGATGTAAAGAATCGAATTAAATCTTAACATATGATGATTTGATTACGTATAAATTATTACAATAATGTCGATTACAAGTCAGTGCCGGACTTAGAGACTACTCTAAGGCCAAGAAAGCCGACCTGTTCCAGATGATCGACCAGGTCCGTGCCGAGGAGTCGCAGAAGCGACTCTCCCGAGCAATGAATACGGGAAGGTTTCGAGCGGTTACCGAGGATCCTTGGAATCCCCACAAGAAAGCGCAGTGGATATGTAAGTTTAGTCAGTTGGACGAGGAGGTGACTGCTAGCTTGCGAGCCAAGGCTGTAGTGAGGTGGATGGAGGCCCATTCACCGGAGCACTTAACTCTCCAACGCAGGGGGCCCCCACATCCTATGCAGGCATCCACTGGGATATACACCATGAGTACTGTTGCACAGCTTCGCGCTATTGCACAGCAATTCGGCCTTAGAGGCTACTCTAAGGCCAAGAAAGCCGACCTGCTCCAGATGATTGGACAGGTCCATGCCGAGGAGTGGCGGAAGCGACTCTCTCAAGCAATGAATATGGGAAGGTTTCCAGCGCTTACCAAAGAGGATCCTTGGAATCCCCACAAGAAAGTGCAGTGGATACGTGAGCATCGTCAGTTGGCCGAGGAGGTGACTGCTAGCTTGCGAGCCAAGACTGTAGCGAGGCGGATGGAGGCCCATCCACTGGAGCGCTTAACTCTCAGACACAGGATCGTTAAGCAATGCCGAGGTCTGAGCCCAGCCTGGAGCATAAGGGGGCCGAGGTCTGAACTGGAGCATAAGGCGAGAAGGTGAACACATTCTCGACCAGCGTCTCAGCGAAAGGGAGACAGAGGATAGAGGATGCCGGTCAGTATGCTGGGCATTCTTCAGAGGTCTAGAAGGAGACCTCACAGGCCGGATCATGCAAAAGATCCAGCAGACTGTTCAGAATGCCTTGTACCTCGGCTACACCCATACCTATCGCATCCGTCAAATCGAAGATGGTAGGGTGATGCTCTTCCACAAGAATGCTCCAGGGAGCCTGTGGCTGAACACGATAGGGGCACCTCAGGACTGGGTGGCAGCAAGAGAGCGAGCCCGCCTCGACACAGACAATATCAATCGACCCAACACCAAGTGGGCTTTCGTTTGATCAATCAACGTTGAGGTCAGGGCTGTCATCGACAGTCAACCTCTGCTTGGGACAGGCCCCCTCCAAGACTGGCTACGACAGAAGAAGAGTATGACTGCCCTCGACACCTACAGGGACAACATGTGTCTCTGGAGATGTCTAGCAGTCCACCGAGGAGCGAGAGCTAATAGAAGTACAGCTCCTGCACGAGAGCTTGCCACACAGTTCTACGGCAAGACAGTACCTGATGTCCGCAAGACCTCGCTGGATCAGCTGGACAAGGTAGAAGTCTTCGCCAAGATCTGGATTCGCATGTATGAACCAACTCAAGAGGGCACCAGGCACTTGATCAGGCAAGCGGCTCACTACCGTGACACCATGGCCATCGGAGTGTAGGACCACCACACCTTCTACATCAAGAACATCTCCAAGCTGGCACATACACTAGTCTGCAGTCACTGTCAGCAGAGGTGTACACAGGCATGCCATCGTCAACGCCATGCTGATCACTGTACAGGTGGCAAAACAAAAATCGTGTGTCCTGGCGAGAAGGTTGAGGCGCCACAGTCTGCGTATGAGAAAGCCTTCTATCTGCCCCAACCATCCAGTTCAGCGGCTACTCGTTGGATCGAGTATGAGTCAAGAAACAGAGGTGTACACATACACCATGTAGAGTGTGGGCATGGTGGCGAGTGTTGGATCGAGGGTGCTCCCGTAGATGGTTATGATCCGACCACCAAACCGTTTACCAGTTCCAGCGAGCTGAGGATGCCGAACAAAGATACCGCAAGACAGTCCTGAGATAGAAGTTGAGAACCTCTGGATGCACGCGTGTGGTACAGTGGGAGTGCTGTATGAAATGCTGCCCAAGCATCCCTAAACGAGTTCGGACTGTCCCATACCCACACTTCATAGTTTACTACTTCCAAGCACTCCTAGATGGTATCAAGACTCATCCTACGGAGACTCTCACGATCGAGAGTACTCACATACCTATCTCTGTGTCAGTTGGCTGCTACTTAGAGGGCGCCACGAGTGAGCCCACTCACCTCTGCAATCCTGACCCCAAAGAGCTGATCAGCGAGTTCATGCTGGAGATCCAACGGTGAGCATCTCTAATCCGGACAAGGGTTAGGGCACAGTACATACCGACAGACCTTAACAAGCTCCCAAAGCAAGAGCAGCGACTGATCAATGAGTGGAGTGACCAAGTGCATGTACTGGGGTTCAACTCTTGGCGGTATTACCTGAACCTCATCAAGAAGCACTTTGTCGATGAGCTGACTGACAGTACAGGTACAGTGAAAGTCGCCAAGAAGTCTGGTCAGACCATGTTCCTCATAATACCCGAGCTACAGTTTCTCGATGTGCTCAACTACCTCGGCCCAGGAGTCTCGTACGAGGTATGGGTCAAAGCTTATGGGTGTGCACAGCAGAAGAGCTGGCTCCCGTATGAATGGTTTGACACACATGAGAAGCTCAACTATCCAGGACTTCTTGACTACATCTAAGCTCAAGGGTGGCTACCTCTTGATGCGAACAGAGTGGGAACAGTGTAACCAGACATTCGGTGAGCATGGAATGCGGACATTCGCCGACTGGCTGCGATACTACAACAACCTGGACGTCAGTCCATTCATCGAAGCCCTAGAGCGGATGCGGGAGTTCTACACAGCACAAGAAATAGACATCCTCAAAGACGTGGTGTCTCTCCCAGGTGTGTCACTGCAGTACCGCCTACGTGGAACCACTCAGCACATGCCGGATGTTAGCCTCTATTCACCGGACAAGGAAGCCTACGAGATGCTGAAGGGTCCTGTTGTTGGCGGTCCCAGCATCGTGTTCACCAGATATCACGAGGACGGTGTGACTCGAATCCGCCAGAGTGAGCATGTCTGCCAACGTCTACCGGTACCAGTGGGGTAGCTAGCTTTAAGGAGGCTCTCCTAGCAGACAGCTGGTTTGGGTTTGCTGAGGTGGATATAGAGGTCCCCAAGGCTCTGTGGGCAAAGTTCGAGGAAATGCCTCCTCTCTTCTATAACTGCGAGATCCCGGTAGAGGCAATCTCGTCTGAGATGCTGGCATATCTATGGCGAACAGGGAGGAAGTGGCCCACCACCCAGAAGCTGGTCGGTGCCCTCTTTGGCAAGAAGCAGCAGCTGTACGCCCCGACCCTCAAGTGGTATATAACCTATGGTCTGGAGATCACTCCTGTATACAGCACCATAGACTATGAGGCCAAGCGCCGATTCGAGTGGTTCGTGGAGAATGTTACGGAGGCCCGCTGCTCGGGAGATGTAAATAAGAGCAAAGCGCTCTTGACAGATCTTTTCAAACTCCTCGGCAACAGTGCCTACAGGAAGCTCATCGAGGCCCTAGAACGCCATAGCAACACCAGCTTCACGAAGGATGAACACATGGTAGACAAGGCCCTGCGTAGTGCATGGTTTGAAGACCTCGAGGAGATCGGTGAGTCATACGAGCTCCAGAGTCGCAAGCCGAGAATCACTATTCGAAGGCCCTTCCAGGTGGGGATAGCTGTTTATGAGGTCGCGAAGCTGCGAATGCTGGAGTTCTACTATGACTTCCTTGTTCGCTACGTAGCTTGTGAAAGCATTGAGTACCTGCAGATGGACACTGACTCCACGTATATCGCTATAGCAGGCGTCAACCTCGACGACGTCATTCGCCCTGCGATGCGAGCAGAGTACCAGGCTCATAAGCGGGACTGGCTAGCTTGGGACAAATGGTTTGGACAGGGTCCGGGACTGTTCAAGCTCGAGTTCGAAGGCTCTCGCGGTATCGCTCTCTGCTCCAAATGCTACTACGTGGAGAGCATGGCTGCAAGTAAGTGCTCGGCTAAGGGAATGTCAAAGCAGCAGAATGCAGTCTCTTGGCCGAGGTTCTACAGCGCCCTACATGGCGGGGTGGACAGAGCTAAAAACCGAGGACTATGCATGTGCAACCAGGGTATGGTGACGTATGCACAGGAAATCTCCGGACTCTCCACTTACTATGATAAGCGCCATATGCTGCCAGATGGTGTCCATACCGAGCCCATCGAGCGACATATCCCTCATGAATAGACAGCAGTGGGCTTGACCACTCCGGATGGTGGCAGCTGTGTATCTGTAGGGAGTAGCCGAAGCTCCTCTCGCACAAACGGTCGCCTGGGACCGCTAGCCAGGTAGTAAAATGTAGGCTGCCCATCCGTCTCCACATATATGTCAAGCCTGTGAACATCTATCGACCAGTTAGGGTCTGTTGCATGCCACCGACCCCCTTCCAGCTCACCAGGCTCATACAGGTACCAAACCAGGGCATCAGGTGGTAGGCACTCCTCTCCCTTGTTCGCTCCTGCGGATGGTGGGGCACCAGAGGATCGTTGGATAGCCTCTACTGGCTTCTTACCAGTTAACCGAGTAACCTCAGTATTGGATCTCTCTACCACCATAGGCAAACCTTTCACCCACACCCTGGAGCGATCACCAGGACACGCCATCTCCTGAGCATACTGATGTGGGAAGAGTCTTTCTGCCAGAGTCTGGTTCCAGTGCTCGACGATTGCCTGGGCACGGTGGTGACCAACTTCACCTCGTCTTATCGCCACACGGTGTTTCCGCATGAGGGCTGCTGTCTCGCACCTGAATTCCTTACCCTCATCCACCTGTAACAATTCTGGCCACTGGAGGGGCTTTACTGGATCATCATAGACACTGCTGAATGCTTGGGCCACCTGCCCTGTGGACTTATCTGTAAGCAGTACAGCAGCCTTGTACCTACTGGCGACATCGACGATGGTGAGGGCGTACTTGTAGGTCTTACATGTTCCCAAGCGGCAGGCTCTGTCATGTGGAAGGAATAGAGCATCTGCCTGGTGAACTCTGTTCGGAACAGATTCATCGAAATGTGCATGCCTGATGTGCCGTGGACGGGGTCTGTATATCTGCCACATCGCCTGGCAGCTGAGCCTCCAATGTGAACTTGTGGCCCTTGCGATGTGCGAACTTGAGTAACTGGTGAGGCTCGTGATAATATCCACCAGGCTGGTAGTAGAGCGCCTCAAGAGAGGCAGTACTCCCGGATTTCATCACTGACGTCGACTCCTGTTCTATTACATATGGCCTTGGCAAATTCCAGACAGGCAAACAGATGACCGACGTTCATCCGGCCATCGATGAACACCTCTTCGAATACTTGTGAACACTGCTGTCTAATCTCTGCAGTGCTGGTGCCGTCACTGAAGGGTAGCTTATCGACAAAGGCTTGCCAGTTAAGATACTTGACCAGGTTGTACAGAGATGCCATCCTCATATAGTACGGCTTAAATGTTTGGTGGCCCAGATGGCCGTGAGTGCTATGGCAATGTACGGTAGCCAAGGGCCTATGACTCTGAAGAACGTACCTACTCCTGAGGCGATGGCTGGTATGGCTTCAGAAATCTTCTCCACCCCATGGAGAGCATTGTTGGCGATCTTGCGGACTGTCTCGCCAGCCTTCGTTGTGAACAGAGCTTGCGGGATTCAGGCGCGGTCTCCACATCATACTCACCAGCGGTCTCTGCTACATCATAGTCGTCTGCATCATAATCCTCCTCATCATAGGCCTCCTCATAGTCCTCGTCATCTATATCCTCGACTGGATCAGCCTCTGGTTCATACATCGCTATGCTGTGGTCCCCACTGCAGCTATATAGTGGCTTTAAACTGTAGTCTATAGCATGGCATCCGCAATCTTGAATATGGGCGTGTTTGCCTTAGCGAACTGGGGACTCAGCTTCGCCCACAAGAAGGCGGCAGAGGTCGAGCGTGAGCATCATAACCAGGCGATGGAGAAGCTGTCTAAGGAGAAGTTTTAGTACAGCAAAGCCCTCGAGCATATGCATCAGATGGAGGCACGCCGACGCCAACTCTGAGCTCAGGCCAACCAGAGCCTCAAAGAAGCAGATAAGAGTCTCGACGAGTACTACGAGGCTGTACCTGAGCCAATGCTCGACTATTAGGCATCGACAGGTCAGAAGACAGCAGAGCTTATAGTAGTGGTGGCAGCTGCAGTGGGGACCAACCAGCAACCACAAGCTTGAAGTCGTCTAGCTTATCCACCTGCTGGTTGGTTCCTCCCTTCTGAACCAGGACCGCAACAGCGACACAGTCTGATGCACCAAGATGCAATGTCAGCTCTACCTGTTGGATAGCTGTGGCTTGGACCTGCTGGTGTTCTCACATGCACGACCCGCTGTCTGGAACCCGTTTTCTTCAGCTCCTGGTCATTCTCGTCATGCCAGACAAGAAGTCTTGGAGCATTCATCGCCGCATCTGCGAGCTGCTCAGTGTACACCCGGAGGAACAGCCTATCATGCATGGCAGCCGTGTGTGTTCTCGAGGAGGGTTAAGAGTGGAACTGCCATGGGCTTCTCGACACCTGCCTGTAGTTCGAATTCCGTGAACCCCTCATTGCACCCCACAGTGTAGTACCCCTTCCCTTCGCATTGAACGTTGGGCCACGAGCCTGCGGACCTAGGACTCGGTACTCATCGTTCACATAGGTGGTGTCCACGGCGCCGTTGCTCTGCACGATCTCCCACCTGTTCAGAACCTGCGGGAGCTCTACCGTCTGTTCTATTGTGCTCTGAAGCTGGAACTCGAATGTCATGCTCTTGATCTCGTGGATCTGTGCCAAGATTGCAAAGTCAATGTACTTCTCAGCAGTGGACAACGGGTTCTTATCGCATATCCTGGGTCTAATGACCGTCAGGTAGTCCTTCTGAGGATCAGTGCGGTGCGATGTCGTGGGTTCAATGAACCCATCTGGATGTTGCACATACTGCAGCATGTTTAAGGTCTGGGTATATAGAGGTGTTAAACGGCTGCCATGTTTGGTAAAGTTCTCCAGCAGATTGTCTATAGGCAGCTGGACAAGTCGGCATGACAGTCAGCATGACAACCATGGCATGCACTGTGACATGTCCCACTGTGACAGGGTCCGAGGACTGCTTCGTGACATCAACATTATCCACAAGCGAGCCAAGGTCACACCTCCATCTGATGCGGAGATACTGGCCTCCATAGAGGAAGAAGCGCCAGCTCGTAGTACAAACGAACTCCTGACTCGGATACTCTACTGGAAGTTTGACAGCACCCAGGGCAAGGTACTACCCAACCTACATGTGGCCCCAACCAACAGTCCTGTTATTCTGGCTCTCCAAAGGGCGAGGGTTGGCTCCAAAGATCTACTAATGGTCGAGAAGTGGGCTGCCGTATTTAGACTCCATAGCCAGGAAGAGCGAGAGATGCTGGATAGCCTCCAGTCTGGAGCAAATAACTACTTCAGGGATGAGGTCAGTGCCGCTGTAGCCCAGAGCCACAACACCGGTCATGCAGAAGGTACTGGATGGGTTCACTGTTGGCCGCAAGGAGGTTGCTCAGCACATCTTCAACGAAAGATGTCGCAGGAGATTGGCCAGTAATCTGCCAGCATTTCTGAAATTCCTAGATAACTACCAGGACTACCTCATCAAATCCGCTCGCAAATCAGATGCTCGTCGCGCATGGACAAAGTGGATCTTCTGTGAGAAGTTTCATAAGAAGAAAGTCCTAGACATGGACCCTCAATGGGTAGAGTTTTGGCGACAGTACAGACTTGACGAAACTGCCGAGGTAGCAGCGGAGACCACGGACGAAGGTCCTCAAGCAGCGGAGACCACGGACGAAGTGGCAGAGACCACGATCAAAGTAGCGGAGACCATACAGTCTTCTGATGAATGAAAAAAGTTGCAGCGGAGACCGCCGCAGTCTGTCAGTGATGACGTGTAGAGCAGGCTAGTTTCCTGGCTGGATTCAGCTTCTAAGTGACGGTCTGCACCTTTTCCAGAGATGGCTTGAAGTGTGACAGCTCACCTGTCTCCTTGTTGCTGAAGATGAAACGGTACAGCTCAGCTGCCCTCTGTACACCTGCGATAAAGCCCCTATTTGGTCTCCTTGAGGGTTAGGCTGTCGTATATGGTTTCGAGCTGGGCACTTCCACACTTGGAGCTGAAGTATAGCAACAAGGCATTGTGGCGGATGTCCGGTGAGATCTTGTGGGTGTACTTCTGAAAGAGGATGAAGACAGTTATCTATGTGTGCTGGATGCGCCTGATGATGTTGCTGAGGTAGGTGACTGTCTTCTGGTCCATTGCAGGGTCATCGATAACTAGAACAAGTGGTTCTGTCAGTCGGGCTGCCAGCAGCTTCTCCATCAGTGCTTGCAGGTTCTGCGTCTTGGTGATTGGGCCATTGTACCATTGATCATTATTGTCAACCACCTCAGTGGCGGAGTCAGACACCAGAGGGATGTATTGAGAGTGTAGATGTTCGGCCAGGAGAGCCCGCAGCAAGAAGTTTTTCCCGTGTCCTGATGGGGCAATGATCAGCACCACCTGGCCAGCATCAGCCGGCCTACTGTCGAATGGTACAGACATGCATACGGAGGATGGTTAGCACTTGGTCGGCGGTAGACTCGTCTATATCTGGGAGACTAAACGGCAGTACTTCCTGCACCAGCTCTTTCGCCTGCGGAGTGGGGTATCCTGCACCTCCGGTGGATACGAAGGATGCGATGGAGGCATCAAGCATGAAATCCCAGCAGCAGCTGAGAAGAGAGCGTAGAGGGCCTGTGTCAGCACCCACGGTGTCTAGTACATCCAGTATCTGTATGATACATGCACAGGAAGCCAGGACTATCCTGTGGTCTTAAACAGCAAATTCAGAGCCCTGATCCCTTCACCTCTGGTAGCTGGAGGATCATCCTGCACCTCCGGCGGATACAAAGGATGCAATGGAGGTGTCAAGCATGAAATCCCAGCAGCAGCTGAGAAGATAGCGTAGAGCGCCTGTGTCAGCACCCACAGTGTCTACTACATCCAGTAGCTGTATGATACATGCACGGGAAGCCATGACTATCATGTGGTCTTAAATGGCAAACCAAAGAACCCTGACTTCTTCACCTCTGGTAGCCGGAGGATAGCGGTAGGACCTGTTTGGCCGTCGACAGTGATATGGCTTAGGCGGAGGGTGCCTATTTTGAGATTCTCTCCATCCTGTTGGAATGAGCTCCGTGGTTTCAGGAGATCCTTAACCAGGTCTTGTGCATAGGACTCAGCCATAACCATGATGGCTCCAGCCTCATTGACTCCGAGCATACCGAGCATCTTCGCCCTCTCCTTGATGCCCATCTCCTTGTATACAGTCTTGACCTTGTTAATGGCCGATTGTCCTACCATATCAGTTTTCCCGATGAGATCTCGGGCTTGGGAAGGTGGGAAGGCCATCTATACTGGTGTTCTTAAAGCTACCGTACAGGCAGCACACTATTTGTAGTCGTCTCGACTCCAGAGACCAGCGAGGCGACCTCGCCGTAACATCTCGTTTTTTAACTCCTCCATATCAACCCACCCGCTGGAGCCTTTGAGGTATTGCTGTCGCACTTTAGGATTCTCCATGTGGTACAGGGGTTGGACCTTCAGGATATGGTGGTACTCTTCATCGGTGACCTAGCCATCCTCGAGAGCTTTGCTGACTCGTCAATAGTCCGTAGCATACTCTGTGCCAGTGTCACATACTTAGCATGCTTCTCCAGCCTCCTTGTGATCTGCCGCTGCCCCACCCCCAAGTCCGTGGCCAAGACAGTGGTGGCTAGTGTCACGCCATCCAGTGGGATGGCGACGATGGGCCCACCCCTGTAGCGAGAGTAGCCATAGCTGCCACCCCAGCACAGGCTCCAATCACACCTGCAGCAGTGGTTGTACGCATGAGGACGTTGTAGGCTTATATCACCTGCGCATTCTGCTATACTTTTCTGCCTCATGGAAGAGATTCTGCCTGATGGTATCTATCTGCTGGATTCGCCAGCCGTGGATGGTACCGCACTCTTCAGCCATCAGGGAGGGGTATATTTCTGGTTGCTTCCGCCACTCGGATTTTGCCATAGTATACCTGGAGATTAAACCTGCATCACTTGCAGAATCTGTTCATGAGTCATAGAAGGGTGCATTTTGGAGAGCCTGGCGAACCGTGCCAGTTTGCTGGTGTCGAGACAGATGTCTCTTAGGCAGAGGTCATCCAGCACTATGTCGGGTGCCAGTAGCTTTCTGAGATGTGACATCTGGAACTTCACCGTATGACCAAGATAGCCACTGGATGGCTTTCTTGGTCTTACACTTCTGCGCCATCTCCTCTTCCCATTGTATGACATCTGGCTCATCCTCGTCTGCGAAGACACCTGGCTCATCGTCGTATGTAAAGACATCTGGCTCATCGTCGTATGTGAAGACATCATCCCGCTTACTCTCTGGCTCATCCTCGTCTGCGGTCTGAGGTCTCCGCTGCATCGTCCGCGGTCTCCGCTGCATGTATGTGAAGACATCGTCCAACTTACTCTCCTCCAGGAGGGTCTGCCAGTATAGGGAACCTTCACTGTTCCTTCGCCTCCTTGCAATGCTCGCATTCTGTTGATACCAGCTCTCCCACTGTAGTTGCTCTCCCTCTTGTTGACAGATCTGTTGCTGTGCGAGCATCTGTGCAGGGGTCATGAAAGGGCAACCCTGTAGCGGGCTCTTCATCATCTCGGCAAAGGTCGGATATTCCTGGAGTGATATCATGTCAGGTCAATGAGTAATAAGAGGGTAAACTCTAAATGGGCATCCGATACCCCATCCATGCAGGCATATATGTTAATGGAGGGGCTGTCAAACAGGTGATTTACAGGTGTGAACAAGCTAGGACTGATAGCTTTCCATAGGTTGCTGTTGGCACCTGGGAGATACTCTATCATGTCCGGGCCGACTTCTACCACTGAGCTGCTGTGTGCACTGCCCGGAGGTTGATGTAGCACATCAGCGTGTATGTATGTTGTGCCCTGCTGGGGCACCTCAAAGAGGACCCATTCTACATGGTACTGTGCCACCCGTCTCCCCTCTAGAGAGGGCGAGATTACATTCTCACCACCGGAGAGCAGCAGTCGGACAATCGGCATGGTTATATGTCCTGTTTAAACCCGTCCTATAGCGTGCTATGGAGCCCATATTTGCTCACTCAACTGGTCTTGCTGACCTGGCAGATATGTATGCAGTTGATGCTGCCACGGTAGAAGAGAGCGATGGCAAGGCATTCGCCCTACAGCACGAAGCAAACTCAAAGGCATTCTCCCTCCGCCCCATTGGTGGTGATGGGGTGGAACTGCTCACAGACCTCAACGATGTGTCAAAGGAGCGTCTGGGGCGCAATATAGATGGCAACAAGGTCGTGTTTCGGTACAATTTCCCGAAGAGAAAGTACATCCTCGAGCCATTGATTGAGCTCTCGGATACAGAGGTGGCAGACATCAACACCCTAAATGATGACCTCAGCTTTCATCTGGTCAAACCCTATTCGAGCGGTGCCGCTCCGATGGCCCATGATGGCCAGCTATTGACCCTGGCAAAAAACCTGCATTTCATATTTGAGAAGAATGAAGTGTGGTACCGCACTAGACCTGGGGGTGACTGGAAAGCATGGTCGCCCTATATAGGCCTCCCGCAGTCATTGACATAGAGGTTGCTCCCCTCTCCACTGTTGTGAAAAAGGATGGGACAGTTCGAAAGCTCTACAATCGGGGATCATCCTTCCTCACCTACATAGGTGAAGGTGTCTCCCTGATGAGCGGATCGGGGTTGCAGGTGGAAAGCTCATGCTGCATCGTCCATTCGATGGACCAGAAGAAGCTGTTAACCTCCAGGAGGGAACCCTATGGGTAGATGGTGTGTCAAAGGTGCTGTTAAACTGCTTCAGCGAGTTGGACTCACTAGCACGCAAACGACTCATATAGTCCTAGAGCTACGTTTCTTAGCTGGCGGCAGAGTGAAGCAGCTAGCCCCTGCCCCTGAGGGGATGAAGATCATTATCAATCCGGATGGAACAGGGCCTGATCTGGCACAGCTATTTCTCGAGGGGTTTACTCTGTTCAATTTAACTCTTCATATATAGCCATGATTCTCATCATACTGCTCGTACTGGCGTCTACAGCAGTGGCACAGGCCGCTGAGACTGCCATGATATTGGATGCCAAGTGGGCCCACTTCCGGGATGACCCCCAGTACAATCCTTGAGTCGACTCCTTGCAGAGAAACATTTACGACCGCTTTCACCCACGTAAAGCGATCGAGTCTGTCTGCCACTTCTATGGGGTGGAGAGGGTAGGTCGTGGTTGTCTGCTGGAGATCCCTGCTCAGCACCAGATTCTCTCCGTAACATGTGAACATGCTAGAGTTTGCCGTGTTTCACATGCTAATCACTTTAGCCTCCTCCCAGGTGAGTGTTGTCAAGGTAGATGGAAGCCCCTATGGGTAGTCCCATCATGCCGATGAGACTCTGGCAGAGACTACGTGTTTGTCTGAGCCTACACAGAATAGAGAGAGAGAGAGAGAGAGAGAGAGAGAGAGAGAGAGAGAGAGAGAGAGAGAGAGAGAGAGGCCGGCCCTGTGGTTGATGGCGATCAGTGGTGTATATCACTGCGGAGGCTTGTCTCTAAATGGGCCTTCAGACCCTGGTAGTAGTAGTGTGATACTACCTCCCTGGCAGCCGTTCGGCGATCCGTGGTGGCCCCCGCAACCTATGCCCCAGGGATTGAGAGGGCGGTGGTATCATTTGCCTATTAGTAGTGTCGGGATTAAAATGATACAACCTCCCTCAACTGGCAGCCGTTCAGCGATCTGTGGCCCCCACCGCCCTCTCAATCCCTGGGGCCTCCATCTAGAGGCATACCAACCACCTGTCTCAACAACTCTGGGCCTCCATCTAGAGGCATACACCAACCACATGTCTCACCAACCTATGAGATGGGATTGAGAGGGCGGTGGGGGCCACGGATCGCCGAGCGGCGGCCAGTTGAGGGAGGTGGTATCATTTTAATCCCGACACTACTACTGCTTGCGACCATGTAGTTATTTATTTGCCGGTTTTAGAGGCCTTTATGCAAATTTGAAGATATATATATATATATATATATATATATATATATATATATATATATATATATATATATATATATACTGAACCAAAAATGTTTAGCAACACTGAGAATATTACTGTATAAATGTTATTTAACAAAAACAATAAATTGATTCGAATATATTATTTAATTGATAGGTCATTTTCCAATTTGAACAACAGTCTCTTGTTACTGTAATGCTAGCATTGTGCCTTTAACACGGCATCATTCAGCATCATTCAACGGAAGGGTCCAATTTAAATAATGACACTGAGCTGTCAATACCGGTTGCCTCCGCGCGCATTAACCACCGCCGTACATCGCTTTCTCATGCTTCGAATTAAGCATCCCATTCCTGGAGCAGTGCAGCTTCCAGCTCCCACACGTTGTGAAGATGTGGATGGTTCTCACGCACCATACGGCCAAGAATGTCCCACACGTGTTCGATAGGAGACAGGTCCGGTGATCACGCTGGCCAGTCCAACACCGGAACGTTGTTAGCCTCAAGGAAATCACTGGTGATCCTAGCTGAATGAGGACTGGCGTTGTCTTGCTGGAACATAAAGTCTGCATGATGCTGCATAAAAGGGATGACAACAGGGGCGACAACTTCTTCACAGTAACGTTGAGCCGTTAAATTTCCGCAAATCACAATAAGATCTGTTTTGCCATTTTCATGGATTCCAGCCCACACCATGACACTGCCTCCACCGAATCTGTCGTGCTGAATGATGTTGGCTGCGTCATACCATTTTCCTAAACGTCGCCAAACCCGTTGCCTACCATCCGCCACCTCCACACAAAACCTCGACTCATCACTGAACAAAACGTCGCTCCATTGTTGAGCACGCCATCGCTGATGAGTTCTTGCCCATGCAAACCGATTCTCGATGTGACCCTCTGTAAGCGGAACAGCAACAAGTGGACGACGGGCGTGCATCACAGTTTGTGCATGCACTGTAGTGCCGGTGGTGGTGTGCAAATTACGGGACAGCCGCAGTGCAGTCTCAAACCTGTGACGTCGTGATGACGTCACTAAGTAGCGGTCTTCTCGTGGTGTTGTTGCTCTCGGTCTGCCAGATCGTGGTCGGTCATTAACATGTCCAGTTTCCTGCTCACGTTGGCGGAGACGGGAAATGGTTGAGGCGTGAACATTAAAATGTCGAGCAACAGCGCGAACGCTCTGCCCAGCAGCGAGTCTTCTCATTGCTTCATGGCGCTGGTTTTCGGGTAGCCCATGTTCGGTAGGGTAAACTTTTAAGCGTTTTCTGTTAACGTTCGTTATCTGATTTTGCAATATGGTGAATTTTTGCCTTCGCTACCCGCCAATGTGGGCCAGTGCATGAAAATGCATTTTCACATGCAGTAAGCGTGCGGCCGAGAAATGCAAGAAATGATTTGCATTTCTTCATGATCAGCGAGACATTACATTGACGAAACATGCCTGCAAATTTGGTTATATATATTTGAAGGCTGGCGGCAAACTGCCGTCACACCAATAATTCGATGGCATGTTCAATAATCCTGAGAACAAAATAAGACGTCAACAGTTCTTACAGAAGGAATTCAAGGTTATGGCTCTTCAAAAGGCCAGATGTTAAATTTGTAATATTCAGTTAGGAGTATCTGTATCATGGAATATGATCTATCTTCTGATGATGAAAATGCAAAGATTGTCGAATTTGAATGTCAACATAAAGAAGAGAGACAAAACTGTTATATATCTATTCTCAAATAAGAAAGTCTGGAGTAACAGATACTGTCATTCAGGGTACAGCTGTCGTAGTCCTTTCTGCATAGGGTTTCCATAAAGTGGATGGAGTAATGGGAATAAGGAGGAGAAAGTCTATCTCTGACTGCAAACTACTGTGCACTGACCAAGAGTGGAGAAGCTGCTACAAAACAACCCACAGCAGATACTGACAGAGGCTAAGCCTATGGCAGTTCATAACGTCAGTAAAATGGCTGCGAATGTTGCTGTGGTCAAGATGACGGGATGTTGTGGGGTTATTCATGCTGAGAGTACCACGGTCCTCCCTATGGTAACGGTGCTGTTATTGAGCACTATTTGGGAATAACGCATCCCATTCCTATGATGGTCATCGGAGATACCTCGTATCCCGTTGCAGCGAGTACATCGCAACAGCAAAAGCAGCCATGCTTGGTTTGGCGATGAGTATGTATGATTACTGTATTCTGCGGCTGTAGTAGTAGAAACATCCTACAGCTGCAATCAGTCCTTCAACCAGTCCTTGGCGATGAGTGTCATGGATGAAATCATAATGGCCTATGTTTAAGAATCCTGTATACAATGTCGGCCACTTCTGGCATGATGAGCCGCCACTCCATGTGGGCATAGTCATACAACACTTTGTGCGGTAATGACTGGAACAGTGGTACAGTGGGTCAGCAAGAGGTTTAAAGATTGTAGGTACACCACACACTATATAATGGTACCAGCTTCATATCAAGATCAACTCACCCGATCCATGGCCAATTATGTAATGGCAGCCTGCAACCACTTATCGAGGACTTCAAGAATGGTCTGGACAGACTCGCAACAAGCGGAGTAGGGGGTAGAAATTTGCCTGAAAACTATCGCCCTATCTCGCTTCTGAGTACTGTAGAAAAAGTGATGGAAAGAATAATTTTTAAGCACGTTCATAATTTCCTTATTGGGCACAATCTTTTGTATAAGTATCAGTCTGGCTTTCGTCCTGGCTATTCTACTGTCTTTCAGCTGATTGAACTGTTCCATACTCTGTCAAAAGGCATCGATGAGCGTAAATCTGCATGTGTCGTTTTTGTGATATCTCGAAGGCTTTTGATAGAGTATGGCATAAAGGTTTAATTTTCAAACTTCAGGAGTATGGGATAGGCGGAAATCTGCTTTCTTGGTTTACAAACTATCTTACAATGAGAAGACAATGTGTCGTCGTAAATCAGGACAGATCGTCATTTAAACAATTTGAAGTTGGAGTTCCACAAGGGTCTGTACTTGGTCCTCTCTTGTTCCTGCTATATATAAATGATATTTCGGAACACATAGAAGGCATTCTTAGATCATACGCCGACGACACTGCGTTATGCTGCATAGGTTGCTCAAGCAATGAAATTGAAATAAACTTAAATAATGATTTAAAGACAATCTCTGATTGGGCAAACCCGTGGTTAGTTCTTTTTAATGCATCTAAGACAGTGAGCTTACCTATATCAAACTCCAATACATTTCAACCGCCAGATCTCTATTTAAACGATAATTTTTAGAAAATATACAACACTGTAAGTATCTAGGTATAATAATTTCCGCGGATCTAAAATGGTCCAGTTATATTGATTTAATAGTAAAAAGGGCTTCTAAAATTTTAGCTACTATGCGATGAATGAAGTACACCTTGAGTAAGATACCGTATTCAAGATCTATGCTGCGTATTTGCGGCCCGTACTTGAATATGCCAGCGAGATCTGGGATGGGTGTTCGGACCGGGATGCTGAAAAACTAGAAACCATTCAAAATGAGTCTATGCGAATTATAACTGGATTACCGCAGTACTCTCCACTCATAAATCTGTATAGTGAGACCGGACTGTTGTCTTTGCATATTCATCGCAAGCACAAAAAGCTTATTATGTTTTATAAAATTGCAAATGGCGAGTGTCCTGACTTCATAACTGATATTCTCCCCGACAGAGTCGGAGACAATGCCCGTTATGAGCTCAGGCAACCGCAACACATTTTAATTCCAAGGTGTCGTCTCGAAACCTTTAAGAAATCGTTTCTACCTAGTGTGCTTAAACTACGGAATGAATTAGATTTAAGCATTAGAACATCTCCGTCGATTTTAATTTTCAAGAAGAAGTTATTTTCGAACGAACAGGACACTCCTGAAAAGGTTCCCTTTTATTACTCAAAAGGCAAGAGAAGGGAAAATATTATCCATTGCAAATTGCGAAATAAATGTAGTCAACTAAACAGTGATTTGCATTATTTCCACTTATTGGAAGATCCAAATTGTACGCTGTGTCTGGTTCCAGAAACTGCTTATCACTACTTTTTTGACTGTCCAAAATGGACAGCTGAATGTCATAATTTGTTGAGCTTTGTGAATGAAGTAATGCCGGTTGCTTCGCTCGACCTCATTTTGAATGGTAGCAAAGAACTATCTGATGTGATAAATACAACGCTGTTCATAAGAATATGCAACTTTATAAAACAAACAAATAGATTCTAATGAACATTATTATTATTATTATTATTATTATTATTATTATTATTATTACTAGCTCTCCTGGTCTGAAGGACCATGTGAGCCTAAGTAAGGGCGATCGTCCGTTGCCCATCTTTCGTTCGTCCGTCCGTCGCCTGTCGTGCATCAAATTTTGCTTTAACCCTTTAGTGACGAAATTTGTTCCTGAAAATTAGCATATTTGCTTTTTGAATGCCCATTTGCAGGACGAGGGACGACTGGTTTTGGGAGTTTGCGACTGGAATGACTGGTCCGGTTATCGGGTCAGTCATTTCAGTTGTAGATTTTCAGGATTAGTCTTCTCCTGGTCTACAACTGGGCACGCCTCTAGAACACTAAGAAGGCCGGACTTGGCCGGTGTCGACACTAAAGGGTCAAAATTCTACTCCTAAACGCCTTGGCGGATTTCAACCAATTCTTGGTGGAAAGGCCTTATGGTGGATAGCCCATAAATAAATACCAATCGGAGTTTTGATCGGACAATTGTCTGAGTGAAAATCCTAGGAAATCTTAGTTTTTTCTTTTAAAATCGTCCGGAGAAATTGCCAAAATGATACTCCTCTTAAGCGACCTGACAGCTTTCAACCCAAATTTCCATATTTTCCGTTGCAAATGATGCAGGTGAGCAACACTGGCCCTTGGGCGTTTTGTTATGGTGGTCATCATGAAAATATTACTGTTGGGCAAAATTAGTGGCCTCACTATCCTCTCTGGATCTCTCTTCACTATATATGCAACAAAATATGTTTAAAAAAAAAAAGCATAGTAGCCCATGCGGTTCACAGGGCGGGCAAGGCCTGGTAAAAGGTAAAGAAAAGCATGCTGTTCTTTTGCGCAATGTGGACAACCAATACTGAGTCCCCCGCCGACGTTGGCGCTACCAAACCCACGGTCATACTGGCCACAAATGACGACATGGCCAAGAAAGACAACGATGAGGCCTGCATCATGGCTGAGGAAAAATTTGCCCGGAAGATGGTCATCAGCGATACCCTGAAGAAGATCGTGCATGGACACCTTGACCAGTGGCAGAAATCAAACACGAAGCCTCCTCTCACAACCAAAGAGTAGTCCCAGCGTCCCCGCGGTCATGCTCATGGGAACTGTCATGCCTGTAGGGACCATTGCCTCGACCATCGTCCCGATCACACACAGTGCTGGACAACACACAGTGCTGGACATAACCCTGTTTTAAGATGTCTATATAGTAGCTCACTAACAAACCTAGAAAGCAAAGAGCGTGGGGACTTGGCTCGCCTTTGTTCGGATGGCACTGTTACCCCACATCTCCATCCTAGACTTCAACAAGAAGGAAGAGCGTCGAGAGATCCGAGGTACCATACTAACCAGAGACGTCGTCAGAAGCACTGACACACTGGGTCTGCCAGCCATCGGCAAGGCCAAAGCTCTGTAAACGAGGGTGGGTATCAAGGATAGTGTGATGATACATGGCATGCTCGGCGCTGACGGGGCTGGTGTCATCAAGGTAACGGATGAGTCCTATGCACAGGACTGTGCTAAAGACCTGCTGATACTGCAGAGCTCATTCATCGACGATGCGTGGGGTGGGCGGGAGCGGGGTGGGGTGGTGGGGGTGGTGGAATCCCAAAGTAGGTACCTTTGGTCTGAGCCCGTATTACAGTCGATGGAAGAGGTTACCAACAGGATCCAACTCCATGAGTTGAGGAACTGGAGGTTATTCAGCCTGCCGTCTAAGACCACATTATAGCCATTGCTACCCGTGCTTGCACAGCATGGATCCTCGATGGCCTAGACACCAGCTGTGTTGACACAGGTCCTCTGCGCTATCTTCTCAGTTGCTGCTTGAATTTCATGCTCAATGCCTCTATTGTATCCTTCGTCTCAGCTAGTGGTACATCGATATCTTTAAACCTGAATTCCCAGAATCTAGATTTTAAGGTAATCAAACTATACAGGTAAGCTGTTGAATATTTTCAAGGCAATTTCACTGAGGTCTGTTTCTGACATTGGCCTCAATAGCTCCCTGTCAAATTAATTTCAAAATATTCAACAGAATGTTTATGAAATTTTCAATTCACTTTAGTGACAGTTTTCTTTTTCGTGACGGAGATTCTTCATTTTGATTGTGACGAGCTAATGTGTGCAGTTTTTGGTCATGACGTCAGCTGCTTGAGGGACAGATCGGGTGCCTCTATTATTGTCACACCTGGCGTGATGTTCCTATTTGTTGTTTGTTGCTCCTTCCTGCAGCATAAGTGGCCCGTGCCCTCTATACATGTACACCAGTGTATACGCGACAGTGATAACGCAGGTTACTTGGCCGGTACTGTCCCTATATAGCGCCGCATTGTTACATTACCGGCCGAGTAACCTGCGTTATCAGTGCATAAACTGGGGACAGGAGGGAGGGGGTGGGGGTGGGTGAGACACGCACTGCATTGTCCCTGGTGTTGACAGCTTCGAACGTCACAAGTGTTACTCCGCAGGGCTCCATCCTTGGTCCAATTCAGTCTTTGCTTCGTACATGGCCTAAATAATGTAGCTTCGAGTGTAGCAAACATAGGAACCCAGTCTCCAAGTCAATCATATGACGCCATAACCAACTACATCACGTGTAGGCTGACGTCATAATAAATTATGTCATGAATGGCGTGATTAAGTCCGTCATAAACGCTTAAGGATTGCAAGTCTTTTCTATTTAATAACCATTATGTTGAATATTTTGAAACTAATTTGATTGGGCGCTGTTGATGCCATAGTATTCTGGAAATGGAGATTCAGGGAGTTCAGGGATCGATTGATCCCAACATGGTCAAAGCGTGGGCGGCTCTTAGCTAGAGATAGGCGGGGCATAGCTAAAACTAGATTCACTCATTCGTTAGGCAGACGACAGAACACTGTTATATTGTCTTCAACTTGCAGAGAGGTCAGCCTGCCTGTCTGGTCAAATAGGAGAGCATTATGGGTTTTTAGGCCAGTCGAGCACGACAAGCTATGATTGTATTTAATGGGCTGTGGTGGTGCCGCTCTGACTTCTCTCTGGCAAATTATAATCTTGCTTCTTATTTAAATATACGTTGATAACGTTCAAGGTCAGTAACTCTGTATACTATTTTGATATTGTATTAATTGTCTCCCCTATCTAAGGGAATTAGTCACGTGAAGTAAAAACGATACACATTATTGTGCGTGCATCTCTCTAACAAGCCCTACATTAAATACATAGATCCAGAATTTGATCCGATCCCTATCCCGATCCCGATCTGGCTTCTGTTATCTGGATCATGGCAAATGTCTGATAATGTTCCCGTACAACATGACTTTTAGTTGTATTAAAATTTAAGCCAAATAGGATACGTAGTTTTTTTATATACAGCTACAGACGGATAGACAGACAGATGGACTGTCGAGCGGGCGGGTGGGCGGATGGGCGGGCGTGCGGACAGACCCTTACTGGGTTATGGTAAATATTGATGATGGCATGATGATAATGAAGCGTTGATTTAATGATATAATGACGATGAATTGATAATCTACAATGATGATTGATTAATTGATTGATGGATTGTTTGATTGATTATCATTCTATGATTATTTATCGTTGCATTAAATGATTATTGATATAATGATTTTATGCCTTAGACAATAACAGCTCCCTGTCAAATTAGTTTCAAAATATCCAACAGCTTCGAGCTCGGAAATAGAGCGGTGTTGCTGTGGCCAGAACCCACCCCTTGAACAAAGATACTGTTAAATGATAGGCAAAGGAGTTGGGAGAAGGCGTGCATTTCCTGTACAATTGAACTCGTGTTACGCCCCCTCCCAGAGTTACGCCCTTAAATAATTACTAGATTCACCGTGCTGCGGTTCAGTTTAGTTTTTAAGCCTAAGAGTGGCCACAGAATTGACACACATCAATAATATGAACAACTTTTGAATCCATCTTGTTTATTATTGGTGCCGTAATACCAGAATTAATATAATAATTTATATTCTATGCAGACCATTCAGACATGCCAATATATCTTTTGTGCCGTATGATCAGGAGCTACTGTTGTAAAATAATATCATTGTCATCATTGACATGAACTAACCACCATTACTCCGGCCTCATCAAGGCCTTTCACGTAAAGATTAATGTATATTTGACGCTACGATTTATTGCCGTTACCATGGTAAAGCTCAATTCCTACTGAGTACTGCCACAGGTGCCAAGTAACGAGTACATTTGTAAGCACTTCACGTGTTTCAAATGAAGTCACGTGCCGTTCACCGATTATGACTATGTCGTTATAAAAAAAACCCCGAATAACCGCCATGCCACTGCGTGTCCATGGTCCACTCATCTGCAGAAACATCTCCATGTGTCTGTCCGTCCGTCTGTCCGTCCTGATATCTCTAGATCATCCATTCAATAACCTGTATATAAATATAGGGCCTACTCATGTCTTTTATTTACCAATACATCCGTTTGTCTCGTCTTCCTTCAAAATAGTAGTTAGTAGTTCAGGTAAACTGCCAGCCGGTGTGGACAGAGGGACGGACATGCGGGTGGGCGGTCGAATCTGTTTCCGTAGTTCGCCAAGGCGCACCCCCACCCCACCCACCCCTCTCCATACCACCACAGTCTGCTACAGTAGGCTAGCCAAAGACATAAATTCTAAGCACCCCAGGGATGGCATTGTGTTTCACTAAGTAAAGAACAGCACGTGCTTCTTAATTATCATGTCAAAATTTGATTGATTGAAGCGAATGTCAATTAAGAGTGAACATAGCGAGGGAAATCTAGCATAATGTCTCCAATTAAAGTTCGTTATTAAACCTCATAAAATAGACGTCGGGAATTGCACGTGTGCAAAGATTCACGGTACTTTCTCTGCCACTATAAAACTCACGCACCAACTATTGACAATAGTCAACTAATTGAATTAGATATTTTGTGGTGAAATCCTACAGCAACCACGTTTCCAGGACAGTTATCCTACATAAAATAAATGTTTTCTGTCTTCATCAATACAGCATTGACGTGTCTCGTCTCTGCAAGGCACTGCACGTCATGCCAATGAGCAAAAACTCTTGACTTGCTGAATAATTTGAAAGCAATTTGACTGAAAGTTGTTGGTGGCTTAGCCACCAACAACTTTCAATCAAATTGGTTTCAAAATATTCAACATATCCAGAGTTAAACCCCATGGTAAATGTAGTCGGCAGAAATTCAGCAGCCGGCAGTTGCAGTTGCAGTTGCGACACAAATTAATAATCGTTTGTATTTAATGCTTAGAGCACATACGTCCCAGAATCTCAAGTTTAGGACAATTGTTGTTGAATGTTTTGAAACTGCAGCAACACCTCCTAGTCAAATTACTTTCAAAATATTTGAAAAAATTGGTCTTTGCAGACAAAAGATGTTTCGTATTTCATTTTTTGTGATTCAAAGCGCTAAGTCCATCATCACACGAGCTCACCGCGTGGAACCGCAATAAAAGAAAACCCATGCTCAAGAAATTTACGACCGTACGAAGATTAATTGAGAGGGCAGGTGAGCGCGGTCCGTTGTCAAGGTAACTGCTTCACGTTGACCAGCGGATGACCAAGGTATTCCGGGGGTGATTATTACTGTCACCTTTCTGACTTGGTGGGTATGAACGTGAATGCTTCCGAGAACGCCAACGAGAAGCGTGAGCGTCATCATTGCTGTCGAGCCTTGTGGCAGATGTTTGGCGCTAACCGTGTTTTCTCCGTATAAGGTAACGTATGTCACATCCGGATAACGACCCCACGCATTGCTGGCGGCGACAGGCGTACTGGCGAGTCAGTTAAGTATTATTTATTGACCGACTCTATTAAAAGCAAACTGATTCCCTTCTCTGGCTGGTTTCCTAATACATTTCAAAATGACGTGGATTTTAAGAGAACTACATATAGAAACTTAACTGCTGGCTATTTTGAATACAGTGAGGCAACAACTTTCAATCAAACGGCTTTTAAAATAACACGTATGAGATCATGCACATCATAATATAGTACATAGATAATTTTGTGAATTTTGCATGGAATGAATTAACCTTACTTATCATGACACAACTAACCTTACTTATCATCATCATCATCGTCATCACCATCGCCATCGTCATCGTCAGAGGCGGCGGAAGGTTTTTAAAAATGGGGTTTGGGCTGACCCTAGAGCAGGGGTCCAGGGGTCCTCCATCCAGAAATTTTGAAAATTAGATGACCTGAGAAGCCATTTCCTGCGTTCTGAGTAATAAGCACTTAGATTCCGCTTTCACTCCAAAGACTTTTTATATTTGACTATACCAATTGATCGTGATATTGAGGCTCCACTTAAGTCAGGGTTTAAAGGCTTACTTTAAATAATATGAGGGGCCGGGATCCCCAAGAAAATTGTGAAAATTAGATGGTCTGAGAAGCGGTTTGCCGCGTTCTGATGAATAAAGAAGCACCTATGTGTTGTACCTTGTACAGTACAAGACCATTTTAATGAGAGTGCTCCGCCACCACATTCATAAAAATGGTGAGGCGGCAGCCCCCCCCCCCCCCCATAGCCCCCCCCCCCCTCCCACAGCCCCGCTCTTCCGCCGCCCCTGGCTACTATATATCCATGAAGAATATAAGTATAGGCTAAGCACATATCTCAGTATAATTTCGCCATCTAACCCTGATTCAATCATGGTAATGTTGAGAAGGGATCCTTGTGGATTCATCAACACGTATGCGTGACATACCAGCATGCGTGTACGCCACTTGTCCATTTGATGATTGAAGCATACGAAATCCATAAAACCTATAGGTCATAGATATCCACGTGAACCTCTCTATAAGGGGCACTGCGTGGGCCATCGCTAACTGTTCCCTAAAGCCAGAGGGGACCGCTTAACCCTTTCGCCGATGAATTCCCTATATCTGATTTTCAATTCAACCATACAGGAAAACTGTTAAGTATTTTGAAATTAATATGCCTTAAGGCAGCAACGTCTTCCAGTCATATTAATTTCAAATTTTTCAACAGAATGTGCTTTATGTCGTAAAGAATGTACTTTTTCAAAGATTTATCAGTGAATGGGATTAATACAACTCTTATTGATCATCGTATGTAGCATCTAGGGCCGAGTGATGATAGCTCGTTATGACGGGGATATAGGCCCGTATAGTCACTTGAGTATATTCCACGGTCCGACCTTGCATGTTCATTTCAGAAAACATGTCATATGTAATTGATTGCCCACCACGCGCTGCACTCGTGCACATTGTCACAGATTATATATGCTGTCGATATTAATCCGGACTGGGCCTAGATGGTGGGCCGCGAGTTCAAGCGGTTAATGCTATTAAATTCTCATCATTAATTAATGATTAATTACAACACAAACAATATATCTGGCTCCAACAGTCATTATTAATCGCCCGGTCCACGCATTAGCTCTACTGTAGTTGGCATATAGGCCTAGTGAGCCTATGCCATGGCGACCGTCCGTCGTCCGTCCATCCGTCCGCCCGAGCATCTTTCTATTAGTCCCTCATCCCTCTGTCGTCCATCCACCGTCCTTCAACTTTTCCTTTAAACGACATTTTATCAAGAACCACTGGGCCTATTTCAGTTATATTTGGCAGGAAGCATCCGTAACGCATTGGAATCTAAGTTTGTTCAACTACAAATGATCGACCGATTTGGCAGTCAACCATCTTGGATTTTGGCCAATTTTTTTAAACGACTTTAAAAATCTTCTCCGAAACCACTTAGGGATTGATTCAAAACTCATGAAAGATCATCTAGGGCAATAGCTGAACCAAGTTTGTTCAAGGAAAGTTGATTGACAAAATGCGTCGCCGGCTATCTTGGATGACCTATTTTTCGCGGGAAAGACTTCTTCAGAACCTTTGATCGGATCTGGCTGTAATTTGGTAGATATGATTAGGCACTAAGGTGCCATTAAAGTTTGCTCATGGAAAGTTGATACGTGGGAAAAAACATGGCCGCCGTGGACCAATCAAAATATAGCGTGTTTGGAGACCATATTGGAGTTGTTATTTGATGGATTTTGAAGCCGAAATTGGTTTTATAGGCCTATATATTTTTTTTATGATTTCAAATTTGGAAAGCTTTGGCGACAATCCTGGATCACTTTCACGCCAAAAATTCCCATACTAACTTAATAGGAAATGTAAAACTTCCCGAGAACATATGGGCCGATTTTAACCAAATTTGGTAGGACACATCCTTGTTCGTGTTGCAGTTCTGGACAAACCTTAGTGTTCTACTCATAAATGAATACCATTCTAGTTGAAATACCTATGATCCATGGGAGCGATACAGGCCCAATAGGCCTCTTCTCTTATAACGTGATTCTTATATACATTCAGCAGCGATACAGGGGTGGGTGGGCAGATGGAGGAATCCAGTTTTAGCTATGCAAGTCAGATTAGTTTCAAAATATTCAACAGAATGTTTATTAAATAGTAAAGACATACAATTCGTACAACAATTAACGCTTAGTCCGCCATCAATTATGCGTTCGTGACGAACTTATCTACCTCATTCATGACGCCATTGATTATGACATCATGCTACACATCGCGTAATTGTTTCTGACGTCATGTGATGGATGGATAAACTGGAAAGGTCCATTGAGTTGATATCCGTAATCCGTCGATGTAGGTCACTTGCCGAATGTAATGTTTCTATGTCAGGCTTATTTTTGCTTAAAATTATAATAGTAGATAGAATTCACACATTCATTGTCCTGCTAGCACATGGCTATTAGTATGCCATATGCAGCGACAGCACTCAGTCAAATTAGCTTTAAAATATTCAACAGCTTACCTGTATAGTTAGTTACCTTGAAAATAGGATTCTGGGAAGTAATGGCTCTAAGTAGGCTATATTAATCGATCTCACCCCGCCCAAAGCATGGGCGGATCTTAGCTATAGATGGGCGGGGCATACGTAGAAATGGATACGTCTACTATTGCAGTCTATGCGAGCACATTGTAGACACGCGTGATTGTAGTTCTGGTAATACAGATGACAGCAAGCCATGCCAGATAGTTTGGCATGTGTTGCCCGATAAAATGAGAAACTATTGCTATCGTACAAGACCACCACAATAGACACAAATCTACTGCTCTGCAATGGTGTAATGCTTTGTGACGCCATAATGGACCTGGACGTTTTCGGTTTAGGTAACAATGTTCAATAATGTGTCGTATGCTCACTATACACTTCAGTTTAGTAATGTAGACGACGCATTACTGACACTGTCCCACGAAGAACCATCGTACTGACATACGCACACTCACATCGCTTGGCTGTTCGATACGAGAGCGTTAGTGGGAGGGCGAGACCGTGCGATAGGACGATGACGAAGAACGCGAACGTTACATCCATCGTATGACGTCATACTCAACTACAAGACGTGTAGGGTGACGTCATAATCAATTACAGCATGAATGGCTTGTCCGTCTTAAACGCATGTACACGGCGTACGAATTGTATCTCTTTTTAATAAACATTCTTTCGAATATTTTTTAACTAATTTGACTGGACGCTGTTGCTGTCATCTGCAGCATAAAATATTTCAAAACCTGCCTTTTAATTACTCTTTAATGTGATCGGTCATGAAGATTAACATTTTGCTCACCACCACATGTATGCTCATTGGCAGGCCAAGAGAGGATTATTTTTGAAAATGTGTCACTGAAATGACTGGCTTCGGTATCGAGACAGGCATTCCAGTGACACATTTTCAAGAATAGTCTGCTCTTGGCCTCCAACTGGGCATTTACAAAGACTT
Source organism: Chaetoderma sp. LZ-2023a (assembly GCA_034401795.1). Taxonomy (NCBI): domain Eukaryota; kingdom Metazoa; phylum Mollusca; class Caudofoveata; order Chaetodermatida; family Chaetodermatidae; genus Chaetoderma; species Chaetoderma sp. LZ-2023a. Next base: position 4,969,704 of record CM067375.1, on the reverse strand, counting down.
CCATCATTGATATGTCTTTGTTGTTATGTCTGGGTAATTTGTAGCCAGACCGATTAATCGAGTATTCACTATTATTTTTTAAATAATCGACCGTGCTCACTCAAAAAAGAATAATCGTGCAAGCTTAAAGTTCTCATCTATTCTTAAAAGGTACATATCCTAGCTAAATTTAGGACTATTTGTTACTTTATGTACACTTTAACTAACTTGGCGTGTAACCGCCATTTTAGATAGATATTTGCGGGCGCCATTATTTCAGACTCTATTGTCTTCGATCGTTCGTATAAAACCATTCTCGTAACGCTAATGATGGTCATTCTTTTGCAGGCTCTCAAGTTGACCGCGTAGTAAGCATAGCCTAGTACAATACTAGTTCTATATTTCCTATGGTGCAAATAAAAACAAATATATCTATAACAAGTTACTGACTGCTGTTGCTGCCTAAGCAACAGCTTTCCGTCAAATTGTTGTCAAAATAATCAGCTGATAATACAATTGTCAGTAGGCAATGTTTTGATAACAATTTGGCTGAAAATTGTTGATGAAACAACTTTCAATCAAATTGTTCTCAAAATAATCAGCAGGGCAGTCAATCTTGCAAGACCTGCTGAAGATATTTCGCGCAACTTTATTGACAATCATTTCTTACTCAGGCAGCAACAGCGTTGTCAAATGTTTATCAGAATTATCCGCGAGCTTTCTATTTTGTTAGCTAACAAATGCCTACACAATAAGTTAGGCCTATATAGTATACGGAATCAAGACCCAGTCTCAGATATGCTCGAAAATTATGTTCATTTCATTGTCAATCAGGAGGTAAGTGTATTATTCTATTCACGGTAGGCATGTCAGAGGCGATTGTGCACGTGCTGGTGGACTGCTTGATCTTTGTGAACATATTTCACTCTGAGATCGGCCTCTAGTTGAAGGCATAACTAATTGTGTATCCACTTGCTCACAAACAAATCAGGAAGTCCGCTGATTATTCTGAGAAAAATTTGACAACGCTGTTGCTGCCTGAGTAAGAACTGATTGTCAATAAAGTTGCGCGAAATATCTTCAGCAGGTCTTGCAACATTGACTGCCCTGCTGATTATTTTGAGAACAAAATGACTGAAAGTTGTTGCGTCAACGATTTTCAGCCAAATTGTTATCAACTCTTTATCTAGTGACAATTGTATTATCAGCTGATTATATTGACAGCAATTTGACGGAAAGTTGTTGCTGCTATAGGCAGCAGCAGTTTTCAGTAAACCTGTTATAAATATATTCGTTGTCACTTGCACCAGAGGAAATATACACAACTGGTATTGACCTATGCTATGCACATCTATGAACTCGACTTGAAAGCCACCAGAAGAATGACTAGCATTAGCGTTACGAGAATGGTTTTATACGAACAATTGCTCACCGGCGAAGACAACAGAGTCTCAAATAATGGCGCCAAAAATATCAATCTATAATGGCGGCTACGGTTCTAGTTAGTTAAAGTGCCCATAAATTAACAAAGTCATAAATTTAGCCAGGATATGTATCTTTTAAGAATAGATGAGAACTTTAATTAACTCCAGAACTGAGAGGCTTTCTTTTTAGTCTATTGTGGTAGTATTTCACGTCTTATGAAAGCTGTAACTGGCGAACATGAGTTAGAATTATCATGGTTAAGTGCCTCGCGGCCGCAAGGCACCAGACAATAATTTCAATTGGCAACAACTCTGGACCTGCTGAAAATTCTGAAAACAGTTTGACTGAAAGTTGTCGGTGGCATAGCAACCAACAACTTTCAGTCAAATTGTTTTCAAAATATTTAGCAGGTCCAGAGATATAACCCCTGGAATATGTCGTCAGTAAAAACTCCGCAGTCAAATAGTTAAGCCAAGGTCCAGCATTATTCAATAATAAAAATCTATCATTTATAGATAGATATTTATAGCCTATATATGAACTAAAACACCAGCATTATCTACACCAACGTAAAGACGCTAGTCAATACATGACTGCTTCAGACATTATAGATAATGAGCATGCTACGTGGAATTCTTCTTTAACTGTCCCGCTGCTGCCAGACACCAGACAATAATTTCAATGAGCTAAAGCTCGACATGTTGAGATTTAAAAAAAAAGATTTGACTAAAAGTTGTTCAGTCAAATAGTTTTCAAAATCTAAGAAGAAGAGCCCAATCAAAGCATGGATGACAGAGAGATGCCTAGAGGCACCCTCGATTATTGAAGCATGGATGACTGTGAGATGCTAGAGCCACGATTGATTATTGAAGCATGGATGACTGTAAGATGTCTAGAGACACCATCGATTATTGAAGCATGGATGACTGAGAGATGCCTAGAGACACCATCGATTATTGAAGCATGGACGACTGAGAGATGCTAGAGCCACCATCGATTATTGAAGCATGGATGACTGAGAGATGCCAGAGCCATCATCGATTATTGAAGCATGAATGACTGAGAGATCCCTAGAGACTCCATCGATTATTGAAGCATGGACGACTGAGAGATGCTAGAGCCTCCATCGATTATTGAACCATGGATGACTGAGAGATGCCAGAGCCATCATCGATTATTGAAGCATGGACGACTGAGAGATCCCTAGAGACTCCATCGATTATTGAAGCATGGACGACTGAGAGATGCTAGAGCCTCCATCGATTATTGAAGCATGGATGACTAAGAGATCCTTAGAGCCAACATTGATTATTGAAGCATGGATGACTGAGAGATGCCAGAGCCATCATCGATTATGGAAGCATGAATGACTGAGAGATCCCTAGAGCCAACATTGATTATTGAAGCATGGATGACTGAGAGATCCTTAGAGACACCATCGATTATTGAAGCATGGATGACTGAGAGATGCCAGAGCCATCATCGATTATTGAAGCATGGATGACTGAGAGATGCTAGAGCTACCATCGATTATTGAAGCATGGACGATTGAAGGATCCCTAGAGCCACCATCGATTATTGAAGCATGGGCGACTGAGAGATGCCCAGAGCCATCATCGATTATTGAAGCAAGGATGCCCGAGAGATCCCAAAGGCCACCATTGATTATTGAAACATGGACGACTGAGAGATGCTAGAGCCACGATCGATTATTGAAGCATGGATGACTGAGAGATATTAGAGCCAACATTGATTATTGAAGCATGCGTGACTGAGAGATGCTAGAGCTACCGTCGATTACTGACGCATGGATGAATGAGAGATGCTAGAGCCATCATTGATTATTGAAGCACGGATGACTGAGAGATGCTAGAGCCATCATTGATTATTGAAGCGTGGATGACTGAGAGATGCCTAGAGACACCATCGATTATTGAAGCATGGATGGCAGAGAGATGCCTAGAGACACCATCGATCATTGAAGCATGGATGGCAGAGAGATGCCTAGAGACACTATCGATTATTGAAGCATGGATGACTGAGAGATGCCTAGAGACACCATCGATTATTGAAGCATGGATGGCAGAGAGATGCCTAGAGACACCATCGATTATTGAAGCATGGATGACTGAGAGATGCCTAGAGCCACCATCGATTATTGAAGCATGGAATACTGTGAGATGCTAGAGCCACCATCGATTATTGAAGCAAGGACGACTGAGAGATGCCTAGAGCCCCATTAATTATTGAAGCATGGACGACTGAGAGATGCCTAGAGACACCATCGATTATTGAATTGATCTTACTCTCTTACAGATTATGTCTATTTGATCCTTCTAAATTGTCGAGCTGTTCATAAAAATTTACAAACATCTTAACGTTTGCATCATTTTAACTGTAATTAAATAAGATCACAACAGTCATAGTTACGTTTTCGTTGCTAAGCACCAACGTGTGTAGTAATATGTCTACATTACAAACGATGCATGGCACTAGCGCAGTGATAGGAATGGTTACTCAGACAGATGTGATTCGACACTAATTCTATGAATGTGTTCAGGGCTGCGTTAGTAGGCTATCGCTCCAGAGAAAATTCTTGGTGCACACATGTTTGGACAATATGTTCAAGATCCCCTGAATATCACAGTATCCCACATATTTGCAGAACAACGTGTCCCCGCCCCATTGACCAGAATTGAATAGTTATTGAGTTATTTGCTCTTAATATTCGATTCTTATTTTATCTGTAGAGCAATTACCCTTTCCATTTTTAGCTATGCCCCGCCCATCTTTATCTGATCTCCGCGCACACCTCGTCCGTGTTGGGATCGATCGATCTATGAACTCGCTGACTATTAATTTCCAGAAAACTATACAGGTAAGCTGTTGAATATTTTGAAACTAACTTGACTTGGCGCAGTTGCTGCCTATGGCAGCAACAGCGCCCAGTCAAATTAGTTTCAAAATATTCAACACAATGTTTATTAAATGGTAAAGCCATACAATTCGTATGTGTCGGACTATTAATCGTTAAAAACGGACTATATTGAGTCATTCCTGACGTCATGATTATGACGTCATCCTACACGTCACGTAGTTGATTATATACGTCATATGACGTCATGTGATAGATGGATAAACTTGGAAAGGTCCATTTTAAAAGCAGGTGGTGCCGTTGGGGTTTATGAGCCTAGTGAGAGGTAACGCACTCTAGTAATGGTAAACCTGGGCCAGTCATGTAGTTAAATGATCACAGATATAATCGGTAGACATGCCAAAGAAAAGACCCTACAACATTAGGCTATATTTTCAGTGACAGTTTTATGTTATTGATTCTGGTTTGATTCAAGAATACCTTTCTGTGCAAGCCCAGTGATGCGTTTCCAACGCTACACCCAGATCTCCAAGCTCTGGCGTAGACATAGGCAGGCCCCCTATAAAATAATTAATAGGCCCGTTTTATAAGTAGAACGTTCTGTCGCGCCCCGCTAATGAGGACTGGTTGATTTATATGGTGGACATTTTCAAGCAGATTTAGCTGGTACGGCACAAGAGAAGTTCGACTTATAAATCGGGCCTTAAAGCTCTCGTGTTCCATTAAATATAGACACATTTGCACGAGATATGAGATGCCTGTTCAATTTACCCAGTATGTAATGTTACCCGGTGTGCAATGCTACCCAGCATGCAATGCCCTGACTCCATAATCGTTGGAACTATTGGACGCCATATTCGTTTAGTCTATTGTCTGCACAAGCCATGATTTCTCAAACAAAACCAACCTGCCTGCACGTGCAAATAGTCATTTGTCCTCCAGCTCTGGAAGAGTAAGCATACACTTAGGGCGTATTCACAGCAGTACATTCGACAGTCTGTATTTCAATACTGTACAGAGAAAGTGTCAATGTCCAGGAGAAAATAGGAGAACGCTTTTATATACATCGTCAGTAATTTGCGTGAAAGTTGTTGCTACCAACATTCAGTCAAATTGTTGTCAAAATAATTAGTATGTAATGCAGTTACTGCCTGCGATATATTTGATGCAAATTTGATTGAAGTGTTGCTGCAGCAGCTTTCAGTCTATGTGTTCTAAAATAATCATCATACATTTCAGTCAACATTTTCTACGAATTTGACGAGCAATTTGACTAAGTTGTTGCTGACTGAGGAACCAACAATGTTATCAAATTGTTGGCCATAGACTTACACGGCACTGAGTATTACTATCTAAGTAGAGTGAGTATATGGCCAAAATATGCTTTGCCTGCCGGAAGGAAATGTTTCGCCTAGCTACCGTGTGTACGTTTCTGTTCGGCCAATACATTTCAAACAAATGCACGAATCTGTCAACGAAACATGCACGCCGTTTGTAAGCATTCATTCTTGGCGAGAATGCGTATATAGGCCTACGCTCACTTTACCTAAATAGTAATACGCTGATTGCACGTGTGTGGATAATAATTCGACAATGTTGTTGGTGCATTAGAAACCAACAGCTTACAGTCGAATTGCTATTCAAATCTGTAGAGAGTCGACTAAAAATTATGATGATAATTTTAGAATATAGCGACTGAAAACTGATGTAGAAACAATTTTCAATCTAATTAGTATCAAATCTGTAACAGGTAGTGATCGCATTACCTAATAATTATTTTGACAATAATTTTACTGATGTTGCTGTCATTGATAGCAATAACTTTCACGCAAATTATTATCAAAATATATATAAAAGCTTTCTCTAATTTTCTTCTGGGAATTGACACAGTTGCGCTGAACAGTATTGAAATACAGGCCGTCGAATGTACTGCAATGACTAGTACGACCTAGACATACATAGTTACGCTTCCAGAGCTGGAGGACAAATGACTATTTGCACGTGCAGGTGGGTTGGTTTTGTTTGAGAAATCCTGGCCTGTACAGACAATAGACTAAACGAATATGGCGTCCAATAGTTACAACGATTATGGAGTCAGGAAATTGCATGCTAGGTAGAATTGCATGCTGGGTAGCATAGCACGCTGGGTAAATTAAACAGAATTCAGCAGGCATCTCATATCTCGTGCAAAAGGGTCTATATTTAACATAACACGAGAACTTTAAGCTGTCGAAGGCCCGTTTATAAGTCGAACTTTCTGTCGCGCCGCTCTAATGACGACTAGTTGATTTATATACACCTGTGCAAAAGTTAAGCACCAGCAAAAACAATAGAACGTAGAAACATGATGGTACAACTAGGCTGCCATACTTTTTGTCCCCGCGTTAGCTGACATAATTCCAAGTACGAAATGCACATGCATGCATGACTTCACGCCGCTTGATGTCCGTGCGTGGCGGGAAACAGCACACGTGTTCAGTTATGTAAAAGTCCAGTTTGAGGTGTAGAACATTACATACAGATTTAGGCGACAAGATTAGGAATTTTGTGTTCATGACCGTGGTTTATTTGTACAGAGAGAATTAGCTCTTGATTGTGAACCGCTATGGCAAGACGAAGGTTAAGTGATCGTGTGAAATGGCAAATCATAGGCATACATACCACTGGTATGTCATGCAGAGAGATTGGCAGACAGCTGAACATTAACCATACTGTAATCAGTCGTTTGATTGCAAAACATGGGCAAACTAACGAGGTGAAGGACAGGCCTAGATCTGGAAGACCGAAGAAGACTACTGCCCGTGATGATCGAGCCCTAGTACGCCTTGTTAGGAGATCTCCATTCACCAACAGCAGAGTGCTCAGCCAGCAATGGGAAACGCGCAATAGAGTGTCAATGTCTACCGTCAAAAGGAGACTGTATGCTGCTGGCATGAAAGTTAGGAGACCTGTCAGACGTCCTCTCCTCACTGCACACCATAAAGAGGAGCGTCTGAGGTGGTGCAACGAAAGAAGACACTGGAACATGAGATCCTGGAGACGGGTACACTGGTCCGATGAAAGTCGGTTCCTGCTTCATGCCACAGATGGTCGAACTCGTGTATGGAGGTCCAGACGCACGGCGTACGACCAACGTAACATCATGGAAGAAGTTCCATTTGGTGGAGGTTCCGTTATGATATGGGGGTGCATCTCATTTGATTGTAAGCTGGATCTGTTGACTGTACCTGGAACACTAAATGGACAAAGATATCAAGATTCCATACTGGATAGAGTTGTGGTCCCTCATTTTGTAAATCATGCACCTGGAACCCACCCTATGTTCATGGATGACAACGCCCGACCACATCGTGCTAGAGCTGTGCATGAATACCTCCGCCAGAATGCCATCGAAACCCTACCATGGCCAGCAAGGAGCCCTGACATGAACCCTATTGAGCATATCTGGGACATTCTGGGAAACATGGTGAGAAGGAGGGATCCTCATGTGCAGAACCTACAGGAATTAACAGACGCACTCCATCTTGAATGGCAACGAATACCACAATGGCGTATCAGTCGGTTGGTGACCAGCATGAGACGTCGTGTCCAGGCCGTCATCCAGGCACAAGGTGGATATACCCGGTATTAATAATGACAGTCTCAAACTCGTGCACAGATGTTAAACTTCGTTTTCAGACACCATTAATGACAATCTAGTCACGTGTGTCAACTGTAGGGCAATAGTTGTCAGTTGTGTCAACGTAACCATATTCAGGCCTCGTTTTCAAGTTCAAACAAAAACATACAGTGTTTCCCCACCATCATAATCAGCATTCCTCTAGTTGCATTATTACCTCTTGCACTAAGATGGATGGGTACATAAATGTTTATGCTATTGCTTTCTTCATAGCACATGAATATACCCTCGCATGTGCGTAAAAATAGGGTGGTGCTTAACTTTTGTACAGGTGTATATGTTGAACTAGTTAGGACTCTGTCATTTTCAGGCAAATTTAGCTGGCACGGCACATGAGACGTTCGACTTATAAATCGCGCCTTATCCCGACCTTTTGAACTGGTTGTGGTGGCATGAAACCTACTCCTAATTCATTAATACAATTTCTTCAAACCCTTAAAGGTGCATATTCACACCAGAATGCTTGAAAATAAAATTGTTCAAATTGTATACTATTAGAGGTTTGAATTGTGTGACTAGATGTAATGAAACGAAATTAATCTTAACATCTTGTGATTTCATTCCATGTAAATTAACATTATTTTTTTATTTTTTTATTTGAAATAGAGGCGCGAGTCCCTAATTCAAATTCACAACTTCAAAAGTTATGTTAATTTTTACGCAATGAAATCATCATATATGTTAAAATTTATTTCGTTTTATTACATCTAGTCCTAGGGCCCTACAGTTTAATCCTCCAAAAGTAAACAATTTAAATAATTTTATTTTCGGTCATTTTGCTGTGAATATGCACCTTTGATAGAGTCACGCATAGATCGCCTGTGTGTTTTCCCGGTACACGTGATTGGATTTACCATGCTATGTAGTTATGTATGATTACTGTATTCCGCGGCTGTAGTAGTAGAAACATCCTACAGCTGCAATCAGTCCTTCTTCACTTTTGCCCACTGTGTCTTGTCCTCAGCCAAAATCTTTAGCCCCCTCAGGTCCATTCTTGATATAAGAATACAGAGTCCTGCTTTCTTGAGGTCAACTCGCTTAACATATTCATACAATGACATCCTCTCCTGTCTTTATATTTAAATTTATTGGCTCCCAGTAGGGAGAATTCCAAGCCTCCATGGCTATGTTAAGCAGAATACAAACCTTAAACACTGGAGCGAGTCAAATAGGCCTACACTGCAGCTGAAATATAAAATCACTCGTTTCCACCGCAAAAACAGAAACATGTTAATTAGAACCATTATGAACACGACGTAGGAAAGGTTCCGATGAATCTTTTCCAGTTAATTTGATTGGAAGTCATTGCTGCCTTAGGCAGCAATGACTTCCAATGAAATCAGCTCCAAAATATTTCAATAATTCATTTTATTTTGCGTCGAAAATAACTAAAGCTATTTCTGAGATGGACTGTACGTATTAACTAACATTGATCAATAGAAAGATGACATTTGAAGTACACAATCACCAGAATAATGTGATGAGAGCTAATTCCCACAGACGAATATCTCTCTATTGATAGCTCTATAGATATGATTCATTTGACAGAAGCATCCAAACAAAACTCAGTGGCACATTGGTGGAATAGAAGTACAATCGCCATCTTATGGATGATTCCAGTTTATTCATCAATCATATGGCGTCATAATCAACCAGGTCACATGTAGGCTGACGTCATAATCAATTAAGTAATTATGTCCGTCATACACGCTTAATAGTCCGTCAAGTTGTACGAATTGTATGTCTTTACTATTTAATAACCATGCTGTTGAATAATTTGTGACTAATTTGCTTGGGCGCTGTTGCAAATTAGTTTCAAAACAGCCAACAGCTTACCTGCATAGTTTTCTGGAAATTGAGGGCATTTAGGGTTCGATGGATCTCAACAAGGGGGAGTGGGCGTGAGCGGAACTTAACCAGAGATGGGAGGGGCATCGCTAAAATTGGATTCATCCATTGCAGAATGGCAATCGCTGTCGGATGAACTCTTGAGATTGGTATGACCGATGCGTTGCCGGGAGTACCACGCGCATTGCGTGTTCTATATGGCGCTATCATACCTACAAGCTACTAGCGAATTGGTTAATATCCTGGGAGAAGTCCTGCTCACGACTAAAACCAACAGCGATATCTGATACATAGCATAGCACGCGAATACTCTTTGAATGGCTAATGTGCCTCGTCTGCAAGTTAAATCACGTGACATTAAGCATCGTAATGACCGTGAAAAATGACGCTATATAGGGATGCATGTCTAGCTAAGCCCCGCCCATGTTTTGCTCGTCCCACACCACACCCGTGTTGTGATCGATCGATCACTGAATTCCCTAACTATCAATTCCCTAAAAACTATATAGGCAAGTTGTTGAATATTTTGAAACTAATTTGACTGGGTGCTGTGGCAGCAACAGCGCCAGTCAAATCAGTTTCAGAATATTCAACAGCATCTTTACTGAATAGTAACGACATACAATTCGTACAACAACGCTTAGTCCGTCACCAATTAAGCATTCGTGACATACTTATCTACGTCATTCATGACGTCATTAGTTATGAAATCATTTTACACGTCACGTAGTTGATTATGACGTCATATGATGGATAGATAACCTGGAAAGGTCCATTCTTCTTAACTAAGCTCCTTCCCTGATAACGCAGCTTACTGGGCCGATGCTGGGCCGATACTGGGCCGATACTGGGCCGATACTGAAAGTACCGGCACGGTATCGGCCCGGCATCGGCCCAGTAATCTGTAAGTTATATTTACTGCAAGTGAACATAATCACGTGAATATAGATCACCTGACAACTCAGGAACAAACAGATACTGCCATTCATCCGGGATGACAACCAGTCTAGATATAATGTACCGGAAGTCCATAATACTAGTATTATGGGATTTTGAATGTACATGCGCATATCCCTATATATGTATATATGCAGACATTGACACATGTTGCTGAGTTGAGGCCGAATACCTGTAACAAGAACGTACAAGAAACAAGCCGAGGCAGACATGTACCACCAACTCGTGTCACGTGTTTATGATGCGCGGTAGTAGCTGTCTTACCGGGATATCGTAGTTTCATTGGTTTTGATACAAAAGCAAATTTCAATGGAATTTTTTTTTAAACCCAAATAGACATGTGCAATGTCTTCTTCAATGTGACGACACTAAATACGCATAGCCTTTCCCAGTTAGGGGAGACTGAAATGTGAATAATTTGTCAATAAGCTTTACCAGCCAAACGAGCCACGGACACCCGTGATTGGCGTAGGAGAGGGTGTGTGGGGAATGGTACATTTACAAATAAGCGCACACAAGCTGAAAGAGCTACCACAAATATCCAAGAATAACGTATTCTGATTGAGTACCAAGCAATACTATGACCCCATAATTATACGCGCTACAGCCCATGCTACCAACTCCTCTGTCCAGATATGTACGGATATAGGAAAGAGAATGACACGTGAATCCCGCTACAGCATGCCAGACAGCGGGCACAAATACAATACCCCAGAGCCCGTTAGCGGTGTGGGAAAGTACAGAAGCAACAACAGTCAGAGCCACAACATGGTATGCAAATAAATGTGTTTTTATGGATCTAAGGACATATGTGGTAATAGCAAACGTTATGATGATGATGATGATGATGATGATGATGGTGGTGATTATTTTAGTGGGAACCATAAGGTCTAAACTTTGTAAACGATTCCACTGTTAAATACACAAATTCTAAGCGCATTTGTTTCGGCAATACGCGAGACACTGAGAACTGATGCTCTGGTGTCGTCAGCTTGATATACCACACGCTATGCTTCCTGGAAGATCTCATGTGTTCACAATTCTCTTTACCCAGCACCTGTATGTCACGCTTCATCTTGAAATACTGATTGTTCTCATGTGAGAAAATGGAAATCCTTCATTAGCTGCATGAACACCGATGATTTAATTGGCCACACTCAAGTCTTGGTCCACAAGACAGATCAAGGCAGGACAGTCGAGTCTAATCGAGTAGGCCATACACCACCACATCATCCCTGACCTCACCAACTCCCGATTCATTTTAATCGGCGCTCATCGACGAAATAACGCCAATTTTCAGTCGGTGTAAGGTCATACCCCACGGTATTAGTACCAGTTGGTTCGCCAATTACGTTTCTGTCAGACTAGAATGTGGTGGTGCATGCCAAGCATCAGTGTGAGGCCGGCTATCGGAGAACCAGCAATGGACATTTCCGGTTTTAGCTATGCCCCGCCCATCACTAGCTAAACTCCATCCACACCTCGCTCGTGTTGGGATCGACCTATCTCTGGACACCCTGACTATCAAGTTCCAAAAAAACTACACAGGTAAAGCTGTTGAATATTTTAAAACTAATTTGACTAGGTGCTGTTGCTGCCTTAGGCAGCAACAGCGCCCAGTCAGATTAGTTTCAAAATATTCAACAGCATGTTTATTAAATAGCAAAGAATTACAAAGGCATACGATTCATACAACGTGTCGTACTGTTTGAGATTTCATGACGGTCTATATGCAACCCTTTGTGACGTAATGATGATGGCGTCATCATACACGCGCTGAGCTGATTATGACGTCATGCTAGGTCTGGCGGTGGATGGATACCCTGGAAAGGTGAATTGTTTCGTGTGGGTTACACTCAGGCAGCTTACAAAGCATATCAATTAATCGATCACGTGATGTGAAAACACAATGCACATTAATAACCTAGCAGATCAAATAACAAAAATATATAGCCTATGTATAGCCCTGCACGAGGCACTAATGGGAATAAGCATAGGATACCCAATACACATCGGGGGGAACGAAGTTGATTACGTTGCATAATCCTTCGTTTATTTATCAATTGTTTCTCAGTGTGACAACAGATAGTCACAGTGGAAACGGGTATGCCTACATCACCTGTAGCTGGCTGGAATCTACACAGTACACTGCACCTATAACTTGCGGAGATGACGACAAATGTGTTTATACGATGAACGCAAGTACACAATGGCATGGCTTTCTATGAGGAGACGGTGGTACATGTATAATTCTAGTCCTGTCAAATTACAGTTTGACCTAGGACAAATTGCTAAAGTGATCACCATAGGGTATTTTGTTCATTACAAGAATCTTCGTTATATATCAAATATGTAATTTTATATATTTACTGGATCGTATTTAGATAATAAATATATGCTAATCTCATCTCAAATGCTGTATTGCGCCGATAGACTATGGTTTATATATCCCATATCATTCATATCCTGTCATATTCCCCTATCTGTATCATAATTATCCGATATGTATCACGTACATGTTGAACAGTGATTGCCACCATTTTGACGCCTCAAGCGATAGTGTGTGCTGTCATGTAGGTGCCAATGCATTACATTCTTTATTATGTAATAATCATCTTGTAGAATATTTTGAAACTAATTTAACTATGGCTTTTACACCACATGGCCAAACTATAGATGGCACCTCTATGGACTGAGAACATATACCGAGGCAAACAAGCTTGTTTTTGAATAGAAACACCACCATAATGCACCACAAACTAACCTAGAATTTAGAAGTATTAACTACGCTACATCTAATCTCTCTTCAACGATTTCTGTAATTCGGAACCATGTTACACGCCTAGAGTAAGTGATCGAAACCAGACAGGACGTGCCCTCTGCTCTACTTCAGACCATGACCATTGCCCATATTAATGTATGATTACAGTGTATTTAACAAGACCTTCATCATGATACCACAAGTCTGAGCTAAAACTATTCAAACAGCTTCTGCATGATTCGAAATGGCCATTGAAACAGTTATTTCATCCAAAGTTACAATTAGAACGGTGAATATGCAAATTCGACATATCTATATATCATTGAACCCATTTGTACGCAATTTCCATAATTCCCTGTATGTTTTCACATGACCTAACTTAGGCCTATGCATCTAAATCATTGCCATCTAGCCCCGCTGAAGTCACGTTTGCACAAACCCATATGCATTCTCAATAAGTCGTTTTAACAATCAAGTCCTTCGTGCCTGCATTTACAACACATGACAATACAAGGCAATTTACATCGGTGCCTATCATGTTCTACGAACAATGGAGGAATTCAGTTTTAACCCATCTCTAGCTAAGCTCCACCCACACTTCGCCCGTGTTGGGATCGTTCGATCCCTGAACTCTATGACTATCAATTTCCAGAATACTATACCAGTAAGCTGTTGAACATTTTGAAACCAATTTGACTGGGAGCTGTTGCTGCCTATGGCAGCAACAGCTCCCAGTCAAATTAGTTTCAAAATATTCAACAGAATGTTTAATAAATAGTAAAAACATACAATTCGTACAACGACGCGTAGTCCGTCATCAACTACGCGTCCATGACCAACTTATCTACGTCATTCGTGATGCCATTGATTATGACGTCATCCTACACGTCACGTGGTTGATTATGACGTCATGTGATTGATGGATAAACTGGAAAGGTTCATTCAATCGCTATCGAACAGTTGTAAATCTTGTCGTATGCTAACACGACCACATTGGACCGTCTATATCGCATGCTATTTGTAACTGGATAAACTTAATACGGAAACACATGATGCGATTTTAAGTCCGATTTGACCTAGCAGACATCTCGCAAACGACCATGCGGTAGTAGCATAATTATAGAACTTGTTGGTCGATTTGACCATCATTTTCTTAACAATAACAATATGTTGCCAAAACAGCTGGACAAGACCTTGGGATTACATTTTATCATTATATATGTTCCAGAGATACAAATAAAATTCCTCAAGCTTATGGTTTCTAATCGTTCTTCTTATTATCTACTCGTACTAAGTTTAAATTTATTTTCCCCATTATGGCAGCGAAAATATGCTGATTGAGCTTTGGAAGGACCTCTTCATTTGTGGAAGTAATCTCTAAGTACCTCGGTCTCAGTTAGATAACTATGGGCGCCACTTTGATTACCTAACACTAACAAAGCATTTGCTGGTGACTCGTTCCTCGCTCCTAATGGTGCAGACATTAGCTGAGATGTAGGGTGATCTCTTAGAAAATCACGTAGACCACAGGCAGGAAAAACAGGGCCGAATTAATCCTTGCCAGGGATGGGGGCAAAGTATGTTTGTGGAGTTGGCTGGATGCGAAAGGCAAAGCAAAAGGGGGGTCCGGAAGTCCTCCAACTGAAGATTTTGAAATCTAGATGTTCGCGGATGGCATATCCTGCATTTCAAGAGGTAAATATGGACCATCAGTTGGCTGTTAAATTATTCTTTTTTAGCCATTTAATTTCAACATGAAATTAATTAGTTAAAAATAGAATAATTTAACAGCCAACTGAATTTCCATATTTACCTGTGGAAGTGCTGGTGGTGCCTTCTGAGAGCATCTAGAAGATAAAAAAATTGCATTAAACTGTAATACAACCACGAACCATCTGACTCCTAACACATCAGAAAAGTCTCAAGGCAAAAAACCCTCTTTGATAAGAATAGTACTGAAACCATATCCTTCTATGCAGTTTCTCCCTTTACAAATGAAAATAGATCTCTGGGCATTTTGTCCAGACAACTATTCTCGTTTGTAAAAAGAGAAACTGCATAAAACACATTATTCACGAAAAAAAGAATTTTTACTAGAACAAATTGGGGGGCTGGTCAAGATCTGGGGCCGGGGGCAAATTGTCCCCGCTGCCACTATTATAATCTACTGCTGAGCAAAAACTACATTTTTCGTATTTTCATGTTTTAAAGATGTGTGCATGGTTAACCAAAACTCTGCGCCTTGGACATATGTTGTCAAACGCATTTTTACGATTCGTCTAGCTCGGAATTGTCTATAATTGATAACTCTTTGATCACGACTGGTCGCCCTGTTTAGGGGGGAAGGAATCACCTGCAAGCATGAAATACGGTATACTTGGAGCATTGCCAGATAATGGATCTTCCCAGTTTTAGCTATGTCCCGCCCATATCTATCTAGGTTCCACCCACACCTCGTCCGTGTTAGGTTTGATCGATCTCTGAACTCCCTGACTATCAATTTCTAGAAAACTATACGGGTAAGCTGTTAAATATTTTGAAACTAATTTGACTGGGCGTTGGCAGCAATAGCGTCCAGTCAAATTAGTTTCAAGATATTTACCATAATGCTTAGTCAATGGTAAAGACATACAATTCGTACAACGTGTCGGACTATTAAGTGTTAAAGACGGGCTATTTCGAGTTATTCATGACGTCATGATTATGATGTCGTCTTACACGTCACGTAGTTGATTATGACGACATATGACGTCATATGATGGATGGATAAACTTGGAAAGGTCACGTGGTAGTAAAGCTATATAGTTTTTTTAGCAATGCGCAATTAAGAGCACAACATCGATAAATCCCCCAACTGATACCCGACTATAAACCTGCGTCAACGGACATTATAAATTTATAATTCGAATCTACAAGGGCCACGAGGACAATACTAAATGTCAATCTAAAAATACAGGCGTGGCTTCTACGAGAATACACCTCTAATGTGTTGACCGGCCATCGTATTACGTCATCACAACGACTAGACTGTTACACAGACTCCACTTTGGCGACCAGACATATCGGAACCCAGCCCATCTCCGTAGCGGACTGTAAAAGGAACCCTATCGATCGTGTTGATTTTGGTGTCGTCTTAAATTCTGTATCACTATCTTAATACAGACATTAAAATGGACTTGATCCACCCAGTGGTTCGTGTGATATCAATATCCACGCAACGTCAGCAAATTCTTGACCTCATTTTGTGTGGGACAGGCGTGCGACAGATTTAAATTTTACGACGAATTCAGAGGGACTATTTTTCTGTCAACTACTTGTCATACAGATTACTATAGGCTCTTATCATCTCGTTTTACGTGAATTAATCTTGTCCGGTATGAGGGGAGTTAGCGCTCGTGTCATTTTAAGTTTCAATTCTACCACCATGTTATGGTGGAAATCACCTACGCCAATGGCTACTCAATACATACGAGATACTTTTCTCGATCTCGATCGATGGCGATCTCGCGAGATACCAATGTACTAAATGTGTCTTTCTGGATGGGCTCGTATTGTAGCCCTCTCAATACGTTCTTCTAAGCTCCACGCTCTATTAGCCAGGGACTAATCCACATTCTCCATCCTGGTCTCTGCACAGCTCGTCTCTTTTCGCCAATATGGTGATAGACTGCGCTAGGACTAGAAAATATACCATCTCAAGTTCACTGTCACTATCCGTGTTGGTTTTGGTCAGTTCCGTCTGTCTGTCTGGCTGTCTGTCAGTGCCTGTGCTCGTACTAATTAAATTATTCACCAAATTTATTGCCCCCTTGAAACCCATCTTCACAGATACAGAGAATGACAGAGGTTAATTTAGACAACCGTCGTGTTTAAGTGAGTGATGGTCACTTACAAGTCGTCATTAGGCCTATAATGATCGTGAGATCACACACACGCACGCACGCACGCACGTGCGTACGCACGCACGCATGTGCGTACGCACCCACGCACACACGTGCGTACGCACGTACGCACGCACGCACGCACGAATGCACGCACGAATGCACGCACGAATGCACGCACGAATGCACGCACGCACGCACGCACACACACCTCCCTAAGCCTCACCCCATGCCAGAATCATTCATTTCATTTATTACACCTAGACTTTTACAAGTATGTGGGGGAACATATAAACATATGTACATGTGAACAGGCATAATACAAGCATAATACGGTACCACAATCACAACTACTACATTATATTATCATAATAATAATAACAATAATAATAATAATAATAATAATAATAATAATAATAATAATAATAATAATAATAACAACAACAACAACAACAACAACAACAACAACAACTACAACTACAACTACTACTACTACTACTACTACTACTACTACTACTACTACTACTACTACTACTACTACTACTACTACTACTACTACTACTACTACTACTACTACTACTACTACTACTACTACTACTACTACTACTACTACTACTACTACTACTACTACTACTACTACTGCTACTGCTACTGCTACTGCTACTGCTACTACTACTACTACTACTACTACTACTACTACTACTACTACTACTACTACTACTACTACTACTACTACTACTACTACTACTACTACTACTACTACTACTACTACTACTACTACTACTACTACTACTACTACTACTACTATTATTACTATTATTACTACTACTACTACTACTACTACTACTACTACTACTACTACTACTACTACTACTACTACTACTACTACTACTACTACTACTACAACTACTACTACTACTACTACTACTACTACTACTACTACTACTACTACTACTACTACTACTACTACTACTACTACTACTACTACTACTACTACAACTACTACTACTACTACTACTACAACTACTACTACTACTACTACTACTACTACTACTACTACTACTACTACTACTATTACTATTATTACTACTACTACTACTACTACTACTACTACTACTACTACTACTACTACTACTACTACTACTACTACTACTACTACTACTACTACTACTACTACTACTACAACTACTACTACTACTACTACTACTACTACTACTACTACTACTACTACTACTACTACTACTACTACTACTACTACTACTACTACTACTACAACTACTACTACTACTACTACTACTACAACTACTACTACTACTACTACTACTACTACTACTACTACTACTACTACTACTATTACTATTATTACTACTAC